>JBBPRP010000390.1:0-15596 GCA_038093135.1 Leccinum longicurvipes
GGCAAAGGTCTCGAGGACAAGCGCGTCCCACTCGTTTTGGAGGGTATGGAGGAGGGCGGGGATGGAGGTTGCGGTGGGGGGTCTCGGGGGGGCAGCCTTGGGGTCTGGGAGGGGTGAGTGTATGCGGGGAAGAAATAAAGAAGGAAGACGGACTGGGCTTGACGGCGAGGAGGTCTGACTCGTCGAGCTTTTCGCCGGTGAGGGGGTCAGTGCCGTTGTCGTTGATGTACTTGAGTATGAGACGACGGTCGTATACGTGACCGGACTTTGTGGACACGACGGGGTCCTGGGGAGGTTCACCTGAGATCGCACAGAAAAACATTCTCGCGCTCGTCGTCGTTGTCGTTCAAGACGACGCGTGTGTTTTGTTGTCGCGTGTTTGTGACGAGATATTACATCGACTTCGATGGCAGACCTGAGGAAACAACAGCTCGTCCTCGCCTTTGTCGATTTCCTCACCGAGGCAATCAGCGACGGTACCATAAAGGAAGACGACAAGGAGGGCCTCGAAGTCGCCAGTGCGTTCCCCGTCCTGTGTCCCGCTATCCCCCTCACCCACCCGTTCACAGTACAATGCATCGGCGAGGCCTTTGGCATAGATCCGTCGGACCAGGCCCAGTGCGACAGGCTCAGCGTCAAACCCACAAAGCTCCAGACCATATTCGACGTCTTCCTCAAGACCAAAGACAAGGTTGCATCCCCTAGTCCCTCATCTTCGTCCGCATCTGCACCTCCCAAGGCCCCTTCCGCAGAGGACAAGAAGAAGGCAGAGAAGCTCAAGCAGACCGGAAACACCCACATGTCCGCCAAAAAGCACGACGCTGCCATCGAGTCGTACTCAAAGGCGATCGCCCTCGACCCCACCAACACCGTCTACTTTTCTAACCGCGCCGCCGCCTACTCCAGCAAAGGAGACCATGCCTCCGCAATCGAAGACGCCAAGAAGGCCATCGACATCGATCCCTCCTTTGTCAAAGCCTACTCTCGCCTCGGGTACCCCCCTTCTCCCCCTGTTCCTGACAACGTGAATCGCTCACCTCCCTTTTCAGTCATGCCCATTACAGTTTGGGCGACTACAAGGCCGCAGCAGACGCATTTAGCAAGGGCACCGAGCTGGATCCGACCAACGAGAATCTCAAGTCGGGCCTCCAGAACTCCCGCGACCGTATCCCTCCCGAGGACGACGACGACGGCCCTCCACCCCTCATGCCCGAGGATCAGCTTCCCCAGTCATCTCCGCCCTCGAACCCTGCCAGTTCGAACGCAGCCCCCAACCTGGCCGGTCTTGCGGACATGTTCGGCGGAGGCGGTGGCATGCCCAACTTGGCAAGCATGATGAACAATCCGATGATGATGCAGATGGCGCAACAATTGACGGCCAACGGTGGTCTCGAAAGACTCATGTCCAATCCAACCGTGGCGAATATGGTCCTCTCTTCTTCCTCTCCTGTCTACTTATTACTCACGTTTGTTCCTCATCAGATGAACCGTGCCCAAAGCGGACAAATGCCTTCAATGGAGGAGCTCATGTCCGACCCATCTTTGAGAGATCTGTACGTCTAGTCCCTCCTCCCATCGAACCCATTGTTAATCGGGCCATAGTGCCAGTCAATTCGCTACAGGCGCAGGCAGACGATAAAGCTAGGTCGAGGATCCTGAGGTAGCGTTCGTTCTCAACCCCGGGGTTGCAATGTCCAGTCCCATCGCACAAAATGCACACAAATATTTGGTGGAATAGACATCCACCGTTAAAGATATCAATAAGTACATGTAGATTACGACCCTCGAACGTACGATACGACGAATAGGATAGGTGGCGACTTGCCTACGCATACATATATTGAACCGCTAAATAACTAACCATTTTATACCATAAACAGTAAACCTTGTCGAGTGAAGGAGAGGAATGTTGAATTCTAGATGTTGAAAGAGCCTTGTGTGGAATGATTGGATGTATCCGAGTGCCTCTGACACTCGGAGGGCGATGGAGCAGGTCCTTGCATGCGCATCTTCTCGGCCAACTTGCGGCCTAAAGCAGGTGGAACGAAATCCAACTGTTTGGGAAGTTCTACTGGATGCCCCTAAAAAAGAAAAGCATAACAGACTGAGCATCGTATCCCCGTTTCCAACGCTAATGCTTACATGGGCCAAGTGATAACGCAGGCCGCTCAGTTGCTTGTACCGGTTAGGGCAGTTTTCGTGGGGACATTTGTATTGCTTCTTCGCCTTTTCTTCGCCTTCGCCCGCTGTAGACGCTTCAACGGACGCAGGAATCTCGAGACCACCGATATAACTGGAGACAAACGTAGAAGTAATCGCGTGCTGAAAATGAGCCTTCGAACTGGGAAAGAATCCATTAATTGAAGCACCTCCATGACAAGAATCAAACTCACATCTGAAGATGGTACTGTAGCCCGTTGATGCTCTGATGCAGCACGTCAGCCGAAGCGAGAGCATAAAGAGTCTCTGCATACCTTCCAAGATTTACCACACCCCTCTAGACCACACCGATACGGTCGGTCCCCTCCAGCATCTTCTGGATGTGCCGTTTTGTTGTGATCCGAAAGACCACGAGAGGTGCAATAAGAGGCACGGCTCAACATCGCGTTGGAAGGCCAGCAACTCTCGTGGCCACAAGCGTAAGGTTTGATAGAAGGACTGTGCCGCACATCAGGGGGTGACGATCTCTAGTTCATAAAGACTTACTCGGAGGTCGCTGGCAGATCCGACGACAAGCGGAGCGGTGCCTGTGCATCTGTTCGTTTCTTGGTAGCGGCGGTGCCGACTTTCTGCCTCGGGATGGGGTGATAGGCGGGAGGGTGACAGTCCTCTGAGGCGGTGGAGGAGTCGTCAAACGATGGCCGTTTCGTATATGGCATTGTGATGGGACGAGGAGAGGTAGTGGCGCGTCGAACTAGCTGCGATGAGCGCAACTGGTTGGAGCTATAATAGTGGTCGGACGCCACACGAGACGGACCCGCTTCCGGTTGGGTGGGCGTGTCTGCATTGCGACACTCGGGCTGCTGCAGAGCGTACCGGGCGTCAGACGGGGAAGTGGCTAATGGCCTCGACGGTTGGTGGCCGTGGCGGTTCTGGTCTGGCTGCACGTGGTTATGGCGATATTCGGCATGCTGGTCCTGGCCACGCACGGACTCCACAACTCGTGCACGAGACGGGTCACGCTGATGCACATAATGATAGCCAGGACGTGGTTCGGAGAGAGAAAGCGGATCAGGGACAGAAAGGAGAGCGTGTTGCGGACTGACGTCAGGCTGCGGTTCTGGAGAGGCGTGATAGTACGAGTCGGGCTTGTCGAGAAGCGAGGCTGAAGTCATCGATGATGACATGCGGATCGGCTGCTGTTCAGGGAGCCGTGAAGTTGCAAAATAGGAAGCGGCGGAAGTTGGGCCCCGAAGAGAGGTGTTCTGTGGTGTCGGATGGTGTCGAGATGACAATGCTGCATGGGAGAGGCTACATTCCTCGTGTGCAACGGATGTCGTGTAATGATCGACCTGCACAGCAGGAGCGGAAGGGGTGTGAGCCGGGAGGGCGGTGCGCTGCACATTCTGTTGGAGCTGATGAAATTGACGCGGGCAATCGCTGTATATGTTGCTCTGATGCATGTCCTCGGTGAAGGAAGCCTGCGGTGCTGGTGATGTGGAGCTAACGGAGGCCGCACAAGTGGATGACGGGGATTCGTAATCGAATGGAGCGAAGACCGCTGTTGAAGCGTTGTCCGGCGGAACGGAGGCTATTGGAAGCACGAGGGATTGGCGACGATTAGAAGCCGTGACATCAGCGTCTTTTTCATACTGGGCGTGTTGTGGAGAGGAGGACAAGGCTGAGCTGAGGGACGAGGAGGAGTAAAGGAATGGAAGAGGATAATCGACCAATTGGGAGAGGAGGTGTGGATGGCGCACTAGTGGTGTCGGATCGGGGAGGACGTCGACTGTATTGGGGGAGGTGGAGTGGCTGGGCGGTGGAGCGGATGGAGGAGCGCCCACGTGTGACAAGGAGTCGTCCCAATAGGGCGAGGAGGCGATCATTGGGAGTGATGGCCAGACAGAAGGATTTGTCTGGGTGATGGACGAGGAAAAGGAGTCGGGAGTAATTTTTGAGGATGGCTGTCCCTGATCGGCAAACGAAGCGGTGGCTCGCTTTCGCTGGAGAAGCCTCCACCTGGAAAGGGAGTGAGCAACCAGGGAAGGCAAGGCGAGAGGAAAGGACAACCTGTTACGGCAGCCTAGACCGCTGCGTTGGAGCTCTTGGCCGACGCGACACCATTTTCCACCGATGTGGTTGTAGGTAGCAATGAGCTTTTCGTCCTCGTCCTGAGTCCAGTCGTCCTTCTTGAGGGATGGATCGAGGGCCTCGCGATAACGCTTTGAGCACGCGTCGTCGGTACGGCCGGGGATGTTCCTAGCGATAACGGCCCATTTCGCGGAATGGACCTTATAGAGCTCCAATAGGAGATTATCTTCTTCCTTCGACCAGGCAGTTTTCTTCACGTTCGGCGATAGGGAGTGAAGCCACCGCTGCAGGGCGGAAGTTATTAAGAAGAGAAATAGATCGACGGAGAGGTGAAGAGGGGCTTGCCTTCCTGCACGCCTTGTTGGTCCTGCCTGGGACTGATAAAGCGACTGCCTTCCAGTTGTCGACCTCGCCGTGGACGGCGACGGCGGTGGCGAGAAGATTGTCCTCGTGTGCGGTCCAAGGACGGCCGACGGCACGTTCGGACATGCCAGAAGTAGGGAATGTGGGTGGTGGTGTATCTTGTCACTGAACAGGACTCGGATGCGTTCATATATTAGTGATGTAGTCAGTGATGGCTAGATTACATAACACAGCCTCCTCGTCCTCACCATGTCCATGTCCCTAGTCCACGCCTACGCCTCGGACGACGACGACACCGCACCCGACTCGAACGACGCCTTTGCCATAGCCAATATACAACAACAACAACAAAAGAAAAGACGCACACTTTCTACACGCATAGATCCAGCGCCGCATGTCCTCCATCAAGTACGCATCCGACTCCATATCCTCACCCGTCCTCACCTTACCCTCCACAGGACCCCCTCGATAATTCCGCCCTCCTCACCCGACCCACCGACACTCAGATGCTTGTCAACATCCCATACCACGACATGTCCATCCCCGTACAGGGCCCGGAGAACCCCTTCGCCGACCGCAACCGCTTCCTCAACCAGAACGCCCTCGCAGGTCACGTCGAGGAACAGGCCATGTCCGACCACGCCTTCAAGGCACAGCATCTCACACACGCCATCCTCGGCTACTCCGTCAACCCCTCCGTCGATCCCTCCGCACCCGCCATCATTGGCTCCCTCGACTCCGCGCAAAAGCACGCCTTCGCCACCGTCGACTCCATCCGCACCACCAACGCACAGAAAAGGGACCTTAAGCGCAAACGAAAAGACAAGGGCAGCCTCGACGTCGTCGACGGCGACGGCGCCTACCTCGGCCCATGGGCCTCCTGGGAGGGTGAGGACCAGGCCGGCTTCCTCGATGGCGTGGAGGAGCAGGAGCCCGGCGACAATGGAAACGACGACGACGACGGCAGCGAGGAGCAGCCTCAGCCCCAGGTGGTCAAGAAAAAGGCAAAGCCCAAGCGCGGCGGCGTCGGGCAAGAGACCTCCGTCTTCCATGGCAAGTCCATGACAGACTACCAGGGCAGGACCTACATGCATCCTCCCTTCTCCGAGGCCCCAAATCTTGCTGTAGAGCCTGGCTCCCAGGAGACCTTTATCCCCAAGGCCTGCATCCATACCTGGACCGGCCACACCCAGGGCGTGTCCGTCATCCGTCTCTTCCCCGACACCGGCCACCTCTTGCTCAGTGGTTCCATGGATACCAAGATCAAGGCTTGTTCCCTCTTCCTTTCCCGTTCGTTCCTCCTTGACGTTCCACTGCACAGCTCTGGGATGTATATACCCATGGAAATTGTCTTCGCACCTTCCATGGCCACGTCCAAGCCGTCAAAGATGTCACCTTTTCAAACGACGGCAAAAAATTCTTGTCCTGTGGGTATGATCGTCAGATGAAACTATGGGACACCGAGACTGGCCAGTGTCTCAAGCGGTTTAGTAACGGCAAGACCCCCTACGTCGTCCGCTTCCACCCCGACGACGACAAGCAGCACATCTTTCTCGCTGGCATGTCCGACAAAAAGATCATTCAGGTATGTCTGGTGCCAGGCCTGATCCATGCGAAGGAACCCACCCGTCGTCGCTAGTATGATATGAATTCGGGCGACATCACCCAAGAATACGACCAGCATCTGGGTCCGGTGAACACCATCACGTTTGTGGACGAAAATCGTCGGTTTGTCACTACCTCGGACGATAAAACTATCAGGGCGTGGGACTATGACATACCCGTCGTGATAAAGTATATCGCAGAACCCCACATGCATTCCATGCCTGCCGTCACGCTACATCCTTCTAGTTCGTGTCACGTTCCTATTTCCCCGTTTTTTGTCCTATTCACACTCTCATGTGAACGCAGAAAAATATTTTGCCGCTCAATCATTGGACAACCAGATTCTCGTATACAGCACCGACAATTTCCGCCAGAACAGAAAGAAAAGGTTCGCGGGTCATTCCGTGGCAGGATATGCCTGCCAGGTGGGATTTTCCCCAGATGGAAAGTGGATTAGTAGCGGTGACAGCGAAGGAAACGTGGTGTTTTGGGACTGGAAAAGTGGCCGAATCAAGTCGCGTCTGCAAGCGCATTCCAAAGTGGTCATTGCCCACGAATGGTTGCCACATGAAACCGTAGGTGATATCACATTACGACATACGGGTTGCACTGACCGTTGGTATGCAGTCCAAAGTAGTTACGGCTTCGTGGGATGGCTTGATCAAGCTATGGGTGCGTTCTGTCGGGTTGGAGCGCGTACATCAGCTGACGGCCTCGTGCAGGACTGAGTATATTCTGTACATTCATTTAATGTCTAAGCCATGCATGATACTTCTTCGAGACGTAATGAAGAAACAAGTTGTAGTGCTCATGTGCACTGTCTTCGCGACGTTATCGATGACGGGCACAGAAGTGCCTGCTCAACTTGGAGTGTTCGGTGAGTAAGAGTGTTCGTCCAGTGACCGCAGATACGGACGGAAAGGGGAGCCAAGACCAAGACAGTCTCTAACTGCCCAGTGGTTTCTTTGTCCCACGGCTCGGAATCTGTGGAGTGCCAGCAAGTCGCATTCAACTCGAAAAAAAATGATTTGGGTCGGTCCAATTGGCTCTGTCTGTCGGTGGATTGGACTGGCTGATGGTAGAACGTCCGGCGGTCTATTTGCGGTGCAAGGCACATTGCCTGAAACTATCAAGGATCCATGAGAAAGGGGAATATGCCTACCGGAACTTTGTCGGGTGGCTTGCCACGTCATACCCGCATGGCAAGGTGGCCCGCATTTCTTTTCCGGGCTGAGAAAGAATGGGAAATATCACACTCTGGCTCCTCCTCGTGTGGATGGCCGACCGGATCCGATACCTGGAGGAGATAAGTACCATGGGCGGGGCGTATCCTGCGTCCGAGTCGACGGACCGTGAAAACGTGATTTAGTTTGGGATTCAGGAGTGTGATGCCAGCGCTTCGTGAAGCATCCGAGTTCTCGCCGAGCCAAATCTGGGGGCATAGAGTTGTGCCTGTAATTCCCTGGAACGAAGAAAAGGTGCGCGGCGGCCGAAGGGAACTCGTTCCTGGATGGCCCAGTGACCGCAACGGATATGCTCATGGATCGCGATCTGCATATCGTTTTCTCATATCCGTCTTCCTCAGGTCCTGAATAAAAAGCATCTACTTCTCCCCACCCTGAATCCCTGCACAATAAGCTCCTCAGCTTTCGTCATGGTCATTTCAAAGTGTTACCTAGCCCTTCTCTTGGCTTGTCTTGCCCCTCTTTCACTCGCAGTTCCGGTGTGTCTCACCCTCGCTTACTATCCCTCAACTGACAGATCCGTTCCAGATGGCAGCCGCGCCCGTTGCTCGAAACCCGGTATGGCTCTATATTTCTACAACCTAGGTGCACCTTTCCTGAACACCCGACGTATTCATAGGGTCCCGCGGAGGATCAATTTGGTGGTGGTGGTGGCGGCGGCCCTCCTGACTGGTAGGCACCGACCCGTGATCCTTGTTCCTGTAAGCCTCGCCTCCACCCATGTTTTACGACACATTAACCCCCGCGCGTTCGAAGCTCTCAGCTATACCCTTCTTCACCCGTAAAATCAGGGCGTCGTCAGTTCATGTACGATCGTGCCGTCGCACCCGATCGATCCAATTAGCCTAAATGTTACCCCTTCAACCTCATCCCCCCCGACTCGCACAACCTATCGGTGGCTGTATTGCATGCTCCTTTGTTTTATGTTGCCGGCACTTTTCCAGAGGGAGTCGGCCAGTACCTGAATTCAAGCTATATGATACCCTCAGACTGTAGTACTCACCGGAATGTGTCCTCGATCTTTTTCCTACTTATGGAAACTTGGTATTTTTATGGTTATGGCAGTCAAGCGAGCATCACGTGGACATGAGAGAATTAGGGCTGGCTTTTCCGCGTCAATAGGCGCGTTTGACGCGTATCCTCCAATTTTAAGTTTACGCACTGACCACCACCATGTCGATGCTCGACGAGCCTGTTCCCCAGGATGATCTCATGCGCGATAGGACGCGTGTCTTCGAAGAGTTCCTCATCTCAGACTCTCCCATTTACAATTATCGAGACGAAATCGCTCGCCTACTACGCACCGAGCAAACGCGCCTCATAATCAACATTGATGACCTCCGTGATTACAACAGAGAATACGCAGATGGCCTCCTCAAACATCCCGTCGACTTTCTCCCAGCTTTCGATGATGCTCTCATGAACATCGTCACCCAAGTCCATGACGTCGACAAACACCAGCTCGAAGGAAAGAGTTATCGCGTAGGTTTCAGTGGATCGTTTGGCGATCACCATGTCAGCCCGCGAAGCCTCAAAGCCGAATATCTCGGGAAAATGATATCACTAGAGGGTATCATCACCCGTTGCTCCCTTGTTCGGCCCAAGTTGCTCAAGTCAGTCCACTTTTGCCCTGAAACGAAGCTATTCCACGCGCGCGAGTATCGTGATGCCACCACTTCCACTTCCAATCTCCCCCCAACCTCCAACGTTACTCCACAACAGGATGACGACGGCCATCCTCTGCAAATGGAATATGGCCACTGCGTGTTTCGAGATCATCAGCGGATCAGCATCCAGGAGATGCCCGAGCGCGCTCCACCAGGACAATTACCACGGAGCACGGACATCATTCTCGATGATGATCTTGTTGACAAGTGCAAACCTGGTGACCGCGTTCAATTAGTTGGATTTTACCGAAGCGTGGGGGGTGGCTCCAATGGCGCCTTCAAGTGAGCGTTGATTTACATTCGCGTCTGATGTATTCACTCATATACTTTTTCAAGATCTCTTATCCTCGCGAACAATATCAACCTTCTCTCGTCGAAGATAGGAGGTGGAATTGCTCAGACCCCACTGACCGACACCGACATCCGACAAATCAATCAACTTGCCAAACGACGCGACATTTTCCACCTACTTTCGCAATCACTCGCTCCTTCAATCTTCGGGCATGACAAGATTAAGGAGGCCATTCTACTCCTTCTCCTCGGTGGCGCGGAGAAGAACCTCCCGAACGGCACCCACATCCGTGGCGACATCAACTTACTCATGGTCGGTGACCCGTCGACCGCAAAGTCACAAATCCTACGATTCGTTCTTTGTACAGCGCCACTTGCGATTGCTACAACTGGTCGAGGAAGCTCCGGTGTCGGTTTAACTGCTGCTGTTACCACTGATCGAGATACGGGCGAGCGTCGCCTTGAAGCAGGCGCAATGGTCCTCGCCGATCGTGGCGTAGTCTGCATCGACGAGTTTGACAAGATGTCAGACATTGACCGTGTTGCAATACATGAAGTTATGGAACAGCAGACGGTGACCATCGCTAAGGCAGGCATTCATACGAGCTTGAACGCTCGATGTAGCGTCGTTGCGGCAGCTAATCCGATATATGGACAAGTAAGCCGTCATCTGCGACTTGATGACCAACTTTCTGATGTCCCTGTGCAGTACGATATCCATAAAGATCCACACAAAAACATTGCCCTGCCAGACTCGCTCCTCTCACGTTTCGATCTTCTCTTCATTGTTACGGATGACATTGATGAAGAGCGCGACCGCAGGATCGCAGACCACGTTCTTCGACTACATCGGTACCTCCCTCCCGGAATTGAGGAAGGGACGCCTATCCACGACAATCTCAGTCAACCACTAGCCATAGAGGGGCCTGGTATCGCTCCTATCGAGCAGGACAATGCTGGAGAATCCGGTCCGTTTGAAAAATACGACCCACTACTTCATGTTGGTTTCACCGCGGCGAAGTCCCGGACTCGGAGGGGTAAACAGATGAAAGTGGAGGTTCTGAGTATCACTTTCGTGAAGAAGTACATCCAATACGCGAAGAGCAGGCCAGCACCTGTACTCACGAACGGGGCCGCAAATCATATCGTGAACGTGTATGCCAATCTCCGAAACGAGGAAGAGAGTCAAGCGAACAAGAAAAAGGTAAATATGACCCGACTTTGTCGTTTTCTTGGCTAACTGAGACATGGTCTCTAGACCGCGCCGTTGACTGCGCGTACGCTGGAAACACTGATTCGTCTATCTACTGCTCATGCGAAGGCACGACTCTCGAACAAGGTCGAACAAGATGATGCAAGGGTAGCCGAGGAGATAATGCGGTATGCTCTCTACAAGGAAGTTGCGAAGCGACCCCGGCAGAAGAGAAAAAAGCGCAAACTCAACCATGGCGGTGTGACCGCTGGCAAGGGTGAGGACAGTTCGCAGGAGAGCTCAGACGAGGAAGACAGTGAAGACGACGGTGATGATAATGAACAACCCGAGACGGTCGAACGTGAAGAAATGCCGCAGCAACAACCTAACGGCGGACGTATTTCGGATCAAGCAGCGAACCAAAATTCACTGTGGCGAGATGACAGTCAAGATGTACAAATGGGCACGGTTCCGGCAGCCGCAGGAGAACCTGCCACGGACAGCGGCGTCCGACCAGAACGGTATGTCGAACACCCACAACATTCTTCCCGAGGCACAAACAAACTGACCACTTTTCTCCGCCATACCTTTTTTGTTTGTTTTTCCATCGCAGTCTCCAATTGTTCCGATCTAGAGTGGCAAACCTGTTTGCCTCGCATCTACAAGATGAAGAACAGATTTTCCTGACGGAGCTTGTAGAATTAGTGAACACGGGACTGCCTACGGATGGGCTATTTGGGACGGCGGAAGCCACCCTTATCTGCCAGATCATGACCGATTCAGATGAGCTCATGATGAGCGACGGGATTATCTACAAGGTGTGATACCTCCGCGGACGTGGTCGCGAGGGGGTGGTTCCTGGTCTACCAATTTATTCCTGCTGCGTCGTCGTACTTTAGAATGTCGGTGGGCGCAAGCTGGCAGCAATGCATGTGACCATCGAGGTTGCTTATCTTGACTTAAAAGTATGTATCTGTCTCCCACAGTGAGATAGTGCCTTGTATACTATGATAGGTTGTTTTAAAAATATTCATGTTGAAGGCATGCCGACGAGAATATGGACAACCTTCATTACGGCGGCTTGACGATTGGAGCAGCTCGCAGAGCGTGTCGTTGGCTCCGAGCTCACATTTTTGAAAGTTTGCCATGACTGCAGTAATTATTTATGTGTACGCTTCCGAACTACTGTACATGAATCGAACCAGAAAAAAAGGCGTTGTGCACTAGAAACGCGACGCGCTTGGCTCGCATGCGTCCGTCCAATTCTCGCGTGCAGCATAGGTACGTCTGATCGGCCAAACGCATCAATTTCTTGGTTGTACATCCCGCCGGAGTCCCGCAGATACCAGCAGTCCTCGCCCTCTTCCTTTAGCCGGACCGTCGACAGTCGTCTCGCAGCCTCAACACAGTCTTGACCTCGTCCATCGTCAGACCCCCAGCCCCCAACCCCGTCACACCGTCCAGGAGCTCCTCCCACCCATCGCTCCTCCCGCCAAACAGCGCATTCAGCATCATTTCATGGTGGCGTAAATCGACCCCAAGCAAACGTCCCGCGGCCAACAGTCGGCTCCATGGTTTCTCGATCCGCGCGCGCGACGTGTTCATCGCCACTTGAGACGTCTCCGCCCATAGCTCGCATTCCGCTTGAACGATGCGCGCATGGGTTCGCGTGAGCCCGTGCCGGGCGGAACCACGCGTCAGGCCCGGTCGGAAGAGCACCTGCCGTTGTAATACGTGCTCTGAGATGCGTGACGCAGTTCGTCTGTAGAGTCTCGTGACGACGGAAGCCGGAAGCATGCTCCGTAAAAAGGACAGATGGGACGACAGAAGTGCGACCGCGGGTAACAAGGTGCTGGGGACGGTCACTTCCGTCGAACTGTCGTCCAAGTCCTGTAGATGACTACCAATATCCCACGTCAGCGAAAAACTTCCCCAATAGAACTACAACTCACGTGGCCAAGGCGGAGAAGTGGGACTTTAGAGACCCTTCACATTCCCCACAAATTTGCTGCACTAGCATGTCTTCGGCTCGAGAACAAAGATTGGCAAACTGTGCAACGAGTTCTTCAAATATGGTTCCCTCTGAAGCCGTTGCTCCGTGACTAGCTTTTGCGTTGTGCTCTGGGAGAGAGGGATGCGATCCCGCTGCTATGCGAAGAGATACACGATGGTTGATCTCTTCCCAGAGTTCCAGGAAAAACTAGATATCACCCTCGCCTTGAGAGGCGATAAAGAAAATAACAAGTAGACTCACCGCTTCCTCTCCCCAAGTCCGCATAGCACTCTCTATGTACCTCGCGCTCAATAGAGCCTTACACAAGCGTTGGCTCCCTTCAACACCTCCGGTCAGTTTCCGCGTATCTGTCTTGGGGCCGTCTACGCTCAATGCGCCGGGGACCGCGCGTACAAGAGCAGAAGAGAGCGTCTCAAACGCGTCCAGGGATGAAGATATCCGAGATAGGTATAATTCCAGGACTGGCAGTTGAACGTGAATCAGAAATTGAGTGCGCTGTCGGAAAGACGGTAAAGGCGAATAACGATCTGCATGATGTGAACAGACATAGTTGATGTGGTTTAGTAAGAACACACCTGTCACCTGCTCAACAAGAGCCTTGATTCTCCGCGCTGAAGTTGTTGCTTTGAGGGTAGTATCTTGGGATGAATGGTTCGATTCATGTCTATCATCATCAGCAACGACCCAAGCATCAGATGCGCTGATGATTTCGTGGTATTGGTCATCCGCGACTGCACTGTATCTGAGCCCAGATCTAGATTGAAAAATACGATGGTGAACGTACATTTTTTCTCTCCCTCTAGCCAAGCATTGAACCAGTCCTTCTGGTTTAATATCACGTTGCTGATGCCTCCCCGCTCGGCTTCCATTCTTTCATCGTGCGCCCCTTGCTTGTCCTCTAGAAACTCATAGCCCATGTCGCGCAGGCTAGAATCAAATACTAAGGATTGATACACCGTATGTGCTAACAAGGCTGGTCTAGTTAACAGCGCAGGAACCGAATGGTTGAGTTTTCGTTCAAGTATAGGAAGGAGAAGGGTCGTATAATTGTGCTACAAACAAGTCGGCGTCCCGATGAAACAAAGTGAAATGATACCACACACCCAAGCATTGACGTCCTGAAACTTGGAGCCGGAAATCAGTCTTTGCATGACACCTTCCATGAACGGCCGGTGATCGTGGACAACGTTGGCAATGTGCGTAAAATACCACTCAGGCTGAAGGAGGCTATAAAAATATGCAACACTTGGACGAATGCGGTGGCCCACACACCTTGTCTAAGCGATTCGTTTCTCGATCTGAGTCAAAGTGGTATTTGAAACGTAATGCCACAGGCTGAACAAGTGCCTGTAAAGAATAAAGGCCCTCATCTTCTCGAGGTGGGTGAAGGGACCCCCCGCTACATTTGATTTGAAGGTAAGATGAGGAGTTACAGTGCTGTTGGCAGGGAAGCGTACATCTCTTGCAACCTGAGCAGATCTAAGACCGCCGACTCGAAAGCTGCGCGGTCTTCCTTGCTCGCGGCAACGTAATCAACGGCTGTTGGCCACTTGAGACGTTCAGAAGCGGATATGAGCGTTCTGTCGTGCGTTATCAGGTAGAGTTGGTGGAGACCAGAGAGGCAACATACGAGAACAACGTTGCTTTCATGTCCCCCCACGTCCTCTCGCAAATTCGGTCCAGAAACAATATTAGATTGAGGGACCCATGTGAATTTCCGATGTTTTCCACCAGGCTGCAAGAATGCTTTACGTCGTTGACAAAGGCAAGCAAAGCTTGGTATTTAGAGGTCGTGGCGGTCGTCAACGGAGAATAATTATTGTGCATCTGGGTCAAGGCCTGCTCGCTTCCAGCTTACATGAGTAAGCAGGAGAATATACTCTGGCGCATTCATCCTACCTGAGTTGTAGAACACGCTCCACGATGGCAACATAGGACCGAACGCTCTCGAGTTCCTTCAAAGCGCGATGCATCGTCTCTATGTCTTCGAGCAAGGTGGGTGTATTTTCATCTTCTGTGGGGCTGAGCGCAGAAACTAAGTCGTGGGACAAGTATGCAAGGTCGTCCTCCAGACTGTCCCGTAGCAATGCAAGCTCTTTCGCTTTGTCCAGTTGCAGGGTAGCCTCCACTTGCGTGTTGGTCGTTATGGTGCCAGTATCTTTTTCCGACTGAACGAGCTGTGGAGAGATGAGCGTTAGGGGGATAGACTACGGGGTTTGGGACGAACACGCTGCTGCAGTTGAGCCTGGGTTTGGGTTGCATCGTCCAGAGCACGCTGTAGGTCATGGAGATGAGCAAAGTCAGGAAAACTCTGATTCAGGATGTCAAGGGCGGATTTGTGTGCGAGTTGTGCACTTGGGGGTTCCTGTAGCTCCTTTACGATTCGCGAGGTCATTGAAGTGTCAAATACAAAGAGACACGACTGGCAGTTACAACTCTATTACTAACTAGTCATCACAACTCGGCTGTCTCGACATATCTCACCACCTCCTTCCAGTCTTTCATTCGCTGCACGGAATTTTGACGTTCCTCGTTCACCCGTGCTAGAGCCTTCTCGCCTTTTCTCGCATCTTCTTCCAAAAAACTGGTGTCTCCATTTCGTAGCTCCACTCGCCTCGCGTAGGTCATATCATCACGCTCGTCCTCGCGAGACGATATCCTTTTGTGCCATTGGTAGTCCCCGAAGAGCAGCACCGGCGGCGGAACACCGTTTCCGTTGGGCGGGGCGTACTCGGCACAGTCCACCGCATTTTCCAGCGAATCGTCGATCAACAGTTTTGCTCCGATGCGAATGCAAACCTCTGCCTTGGTTACTTTCTTGGGTATTGTGTTGTTCCGATCGCCATCTAATCCTTGCTGAACAGCGAACTGCCCGGTGCATATTATTTCCTCGAAGCAGCCAGGAAAATGCCGCTGTGCCCATTCCCAGCTGGAATTGCGGACGTACTCATTGCGTGCGGTGACGATGA
>JBBPRP010000391.1:0-15579 GCA_038093135.1 Leccinum longicurvipes
CAGTGCATATCGTGTGACCGCTCTTGCGCGCATGCCCGTCTTTCCAATTGTGAAGTGAATCTTACCCTCTTCGACGGTCTCGTCCAATAGAATACACTTGGTGGTTGAGCATGGTCGCTGGGTCTAAGCTCTCCACGACCTACAGCGTATCTCGTCGTCCGTTTTTTAGATCCGAATTGGCCATCCGTCCACATGATGGGCTCACGCAGTGCCTGATAATCAAGATGACCGTTGGTCATGGTCTTCGCACCAACATGACTAACAGAAGGTGGTCGTAAACATTTGGAGCGGTATGTACCCTGTTTCATCTATCATATCAGTGCGGTGTTCATATTTATTTCCGAAAGGTGCACAGAACGAGATATAAGTAGTCTCCACGACGTTTAATAGTTTTATTCTTATCGATTCCTCGTTGCTCTTAAACTGCCATGTCGTCTGACTTACAGTCTACGCTAAAATTGCTGCAGTTGAATAACTACGTGTTTGGTGAGATCTTTCGTTCCTTGTATGAGTATTTGAACTCACATATAAGCCATTGCAGTGGTTCAAGTCACGGTTGTCATCTATGACTACTGTGAGCAATGTGTTTACACGTAGAATTCCTCTCGAAGTGAACTGACATTTGCAATCTCATTGTTATAGTTCTCACCTTTTCAAGAGAGGTATGTTCGTGTTATCTCTATCTTTTCGTGACTGATAATTATCCAAAGGTAGACTATATCTGGGTATGAAAGCCGTTACCAAGTTAGTGCAATATATCTGAGTCTCGCAGTGCAAACCCTGGTCTTGGGTCACTACAATGTTTGTATTGGTGTGTAAAGATTGTAAACAGATTATCCACGTGTTTCGGCCAACAGTTTTATAGAACCGCTATCTTGGCATCTATCAGGCTATGTGTGTAACTCGAAGGTTTTCATATTGCGTTCGAGCTGACTTACTTTGGATCTGTAACAACAAAGTGTCAATGGCCTTAGTATGTTTAAATTTAATTGCAGGTTTGCCAGGCTCACTTGACATATCTATAGCGGATAGCCCCTTTTTATCCGGTCCCACAGAAGTAGGTTTCTCGCCTCTTCCTTTGCTTATTATTGTTGATTGTTTCCTGATAGTTGTAAGTAGAATTCAAATACTTGCCCGAAACTGAATGTATAGGAATTCCCCAGGTGTAAGGCACCATTTTGAGTTTTTTTTAAAAAAAAAAAAAACTATGATAGCATAAGACATTCACATTTCTAGGTTTTGCCCTCCTTCTGATAGCCTATTGGGGATATCTAATATGGCTCACTGCTGCTGATTGTGAGCTATGATGTATATCTACCGATTCCGTTTTTTCTAACTATGATTTCAACTGTAGTGATCATGATTCTCAGAGTCTATGCGATGTGGCATCGATCTAAAAGAATCCTTTACACCCTTGCATTCATGTTAATACTTCAAACCATTATTTTCTCGATTTACACAGGTATTTACTACACTCCCCCGACCACATTCGTAGGTGTGTCACGGTGTTTATTGGCATTATTTCAATAATCCGCTCATATTTTTCTAGTTTCGGTTGCCCGTGTTCTTGACATCTCCTTTTGCACCTTTTCTGACGATATACCACCCCTATTCTATGTGTATTTTTCGCTCCCGCGGCTTGCTCTCAGTTCTATACTTTTGTTTCTCAGTGTTGTTTCAACTTTGAAACAGGCAGTTCAAGTGTATAAAGCAACCAGGAAGTGGCAGCCGAATCGGTACTTGCAAATATTTGTCAGGGATGGAGCTATTTATTTCATTGGGTATGTCTCTTTGATTCATCTACACGAACTACTGACCACTCAGGCATGCTTTCGTCCGCTGAATGTTAGAACGATGTTCCTTATCATTCTCGGCACATTACCACTGGGTGTAACCAACCCTATCCTAGGTCTCTTCCTCGACCTCTTTTCCTTTGTACCCTTGACTCCCATGTTGCCTCGATTCATCATTGGCATCCGGGAACTGTACGATCAAGACTGCCGTGGCGGCTCCCGGGGAATCGACTCAGGATTCGGGGTGTTTTCGCAACCTGTCGTCAGTCAAGATGCGGGTGTGTCTGCAATAGCCTTTGCAGACAACGCCCCGGTACAGGATCAAAGCATGGAGCACGTGACCGAATCGGATGTGATTCAACTCGAAAGGTTGGGAGACGATGCGGACGGGCGGCAGGTTTGAACGGGGAAGCCTTTTAGATGGAAATAAGGAGTAAGGCAGTGTTGATGACTGGTAGAGCAGAGGATGACGATATTCTTGGATAGCTATTTAATTTTTCTTGTATCTTGGAAGTTGGGCGATGGCCACACCCTCCTGGAAGATTTCGACCGTCCAGAGCTCAAATTATAACTTATGTTGTGGCCGTTTCAAGTCACCATCATGGAGCCAGCCTGGGCGCCGTTTTGCTAAGTACTTTTGAGTCAATCCTTTTTTTCCGGTAATTAAATTAGGTGCGATGAATCGTGGCATCCATGAATTGGTGGATGTCAGAATGTCACTAGTACGTAACTCGAGAGCGTAGGAACGTGAACCAAATGGAGAATCAGTTGACTCTCCCTTTTTTCCTTTTCGGGGCACTCGTCGGCGGTCATCGCTTCAAGTTGAAGCTTCAGCTTCATCTCCAGTCTGCTGCCGCGCTGAATTCCATTCCCATTTTACAAACGCCCACCTAATTTCTGAACTGGCGTCTCTCACTCGCACCGGAATTGATCACGCGCAAAATGTATTTGTGCATTCTTCCCGCCGGTGTGTAGACCCTGAAACGTGCGATATCATCAACTCACGAGACCCCAAGTTTTAGTCACCGGTCTTTTGTTCGAGTCCGACCATCTACCTTCTAGGCCTTGCCGTGCCAGTGATACCTTGAGAATGGAATTGCTGAGGATCCGTCTGTTGAGTTGGGTCCAGCAGAAGAGATCAAAACATTCGTGTGCGCGATACGTTTTCACTTAGTTATGGTGAGCCATCGGTTTTTCATTTTCATTATTTCTGCGTTTTGACTGGCAGCCCAACAGGCGTATTCTTGCATAGCTTCAACTGACGTTGCAACTCTTCACGCAGGACGAGAGGATGATCGAGACGAGGTATGCTATATGAGTAACTATTGGTTCATTTTGACACATGCTTACAAGTCTGTGTTTTGGAAAGTAACTAAGGCGTGGCCCCGGTCGGTCATTCAGCGGATCCTGTTCAGCGACGCAGAAAATAGGAGAGGAGAGGACAAAAGGGTTCACTGGTCTGGTGCAGTTACGCCCCACCGGTGTCTTTCCAAAAGCATTGGCATCGGTTCAAGGTCCGAGACAGGCACTTTGTCCGCAATTCGTTTTCCGCCGATTCATATCGATAGGCAGGAGTGCGAGTTCTCCTAATCCGTGCAGTTTGGGCGCTCGGTGGTTTGATCATCACGATCTGAGCTAGCTGGCGATGAGTCACAGCCTAATGTGGTACCGATTGTGTATTGATTCCGCGCAGGCATTATCCTCACTATGATACGCGTCGTTCGGCCTGATGCTTGAACTAGATATACGGATAACACTATCCACAATGATACTATGTTATGCTCATGGGCCACTGGCCCTCTCGCTAGCATGACCATGATGTATGTCCGACTCCTGACCATGAATTTGATAATTGGCGCTGCCAGTGGTTCTCCGCATCAACTCCCCAGGTCCCTATTCAAACGTATCCTATTTGTTTCCAAGTCCTTCGGCACACAATTTACACACCGGAATTGATATATAGTGGAGAAATCGCGCGTTGAATCACTCAGAGTTCCGCTCTCGTCCACTCTCAGTTTTCGAGTATCCTGAAGGCGTCATGTCCTCCGATCCGCAGGTTATTGTGGAAGGTCTCCGGGTGAATAACTACGAATCTCGTGAGATTATTTGCATCCAGAAGCCGAGACCGGTCAATCTTAACAGTTATTGCAGTGGCGATAATCACTGCTATTGTATACGATTATGGTACGCGGTCCTTGTGTCCATAATGTCTATTCCCTGACTAAACTTACTACGATGACTACATAAGTGCAGCCCTTACCTTCTCTAGAGAAGTATGTTGTTCTACTTCCTGCATGCTAAGTGTTGACTGAGGATATCCAAAGATGGACTACATTTGGGTACGAGAACAATTTCTAGTAGGCTTTCGTAGCTTCCTTGACAATCTCAAAGTATAGGTCATGGACCCGGATTTCTGTGCTATTTTTTCTCGTACGTATAGTGAAATTTCAGTCAAATACTTTTAAATTGACAATTGACAGGCCCGCTACACTGGTCTTTGTTATGTGATGTAAGTTAATAGTTTTGCAATGCATATGAAATTGCACCACTAATGATATGGCCACAACTCAGTATTCTTAACCTTTGTATGTTCAGATTTAGTTGGAGACTAAGTGCATTGGTCTGATATCTACACACACGTGAAGGGGGTTCTATATTTGCACCAGGTCCTGCAGAAGTCAGTTTTCTTTCTTCTTTTCTTCTTTTCTTCATTAATGGCTATATTCAAATAGATGTATGTGTCTAGATTATTTTCCCTGGAAAACTGGATTCGAAACATTTCATAGGTGTAAGTGTATCAATTAGTTGCTCACTTGGCAATAACTTGAGAAATGACAATGTTCCAAAGGTACTGTGACCATTCTCATTGCCATTTGGATAAATCCTATATGGATCGCTGCTATTGAGTGTAAGTGCAGGCATATTTTCATTGAATTTATTTTCACTGACTATGATTTCAATGTTAGTGGTTATGATTCTACGAGTATATGCCTTGTGGAATCAATCCAAAAGAATTCTTTTTACTCTACTCTTCATTGTAATATCACAAGTCATCATTCAATGTGTCGTGACAGGGATTTATTACAATATTGACACATATTTCTCAAGTATGTGTTGAACTTCGTTGCATGCATGAAAGCTGCAATCTAACAAAAGTGGATGTTCATCTTGTCATCCTTTTCTTTAGTTGGTGTTACTCAGCCAGTTCTCGACTTTTCTCTTTGCAGTGATGAACAAAAAAATGTTCCATCCCTGCTACATATGTACTTCTCAGCACCCCAGATGATTCTCAGTGCTGTTCTCCTGGTTCTCGCTGCCATTCCCACCCTGAGGGAATCAATGCAGATGGCCAAAGCAGTCAAGAAATGGCAGCCCAATCGTTACATGCAACAACTTGTGAAGGATGGAATTGTTTACTTCCTTGTGTGAGTTTGATTCCCATCTTTTCCTACCTGTTACCATATCATTCCTTTCCAAAAAGTCGCAAAAACTAATGACATATTATATTGCCCCCATAACTAATTAGAATCATGCTTGCCAACGTTTTGAATGTGTTGCAAATTGTCCCCGATTCAAATAGTGGCTTAGCATTCTTGATTTATTTTTCTGCCTATGTGCCCTTAACCACCTTGATCCCTCGGTTCATCATCAGCATCCGCGAGATGTATGACCATGATCTGCATCGCCGTCAGCAGGGAATTGATAGTGGGTTTGGAGTGGTTTCGCGACTCGTTGCCAATCAAAAGGCAGTTCTGTCCTCGATTGCATTCGCAGAAAGCGCTCTGCCACAGGAGCCTGAGGGCCAGATTGTGGATGGGTTAGAGATGGATCGACTTGGAGTCGAAGCAGCCGCGGGGGATGATGGGCAGAAAGAAGTTTGATTGCAGGATTGCTTGGATAATAGCCGGAAGTGAGGCAAAAGGCTTGAAGACTCAATGACGAGTGGCAGAGGATGTTACTTTCAAAACGGCGACGACTCGGAAGATCTTGGATAATTTCCTTACTACTGTATGCGCCCCTTCTCACGCGACTATCATGTTCCATGTACAAAATTGTTTGACCTACTGGTACCTGCTTTTCGGCTCAGACTATAATCAGATTCAAGCTCAACTCCACTGGAAACAAGCTGTGCAAGAACTGAACAGTACTGGTAACCGCCGGGCCGTGCCAATGTTTAGTGCATCGCCATGACTCGAACGCGCGGGTAGATATGTACCTTTCTGAAGAGCACTGGCATCGATTGACTATCCAAGAGGTCTACCTGCTGCATGATTATGCGCGCAACTGGTTTCGTTATGATCGCATCGACTCGGTACCAGCCTCGCAGTGGCAGCGCATGCTGTCCTGGTACTTGGATTCCAGGTTCTAAACTTCTGGCGAGTCGCCATCTACCTGACCACAACTTGAACCACACGGTACTGCCCCCTGGGTCCCGGGCCTAAGGCTCTTGCCCATGCTAGCCTGCTCAAATATTGCATATTGTCCAACCGCTCTTGTGCGTACGTCCCATCTTGTCATGTTGGGTGGTGGCACTGGCAGTGCCATCGTGGACCTTACCCTCTTCTTTGACGCTCTCGTTATTACTAACAGCATATAGTACCACTGCAGGTGGTCGGGCATGGTCCCTGGGCGTACACACTCCACGACCTACAGGGTGTCTTCATATCTGTTTTTAGGTCAAAATTGGCCCTTGCGTCAACACAATGCGCTTAGCATGTAGGATCTGATGGTGGATCAGACAATCATTCGCCCCTTCATCAACAACTTACTCCACCAACGTAAGGTGGTCGTAAACCTTTCCAAGGCATGCACCCAGAGTCTGTCGAACCCTATCATGTTGACGTTATTCATATTCACATATTTAATAGTAAGGTTCACCCTGCGGCGAACAAGCGGTAAGTAATTTCCACGGCGTTGGCAACCCCACCGGGAATCCTACTTTAAAAGGTTTCAGACCTCTTATCCACCCCGATTCTTCGTTCCTCTCGAACTGCTATGTCGTCTGACGTACAGTCTACGGTCAAATTGCTCCAGATGAATAACTATGTATTTGGTAGGATCTTTCGTTCGAGTCGTCGGATGAGTGTTCGATCTCATAGGCCGTTGCAGTGGCTCAAGTCACGGGTGTTATCTATGACTACTGTGAGTAATATGCTTATACGTAGAATTCTTCTTGAAGTGAATTGACTGTTGCAATCTCATTGTTGTAGGTCTCACCTTTTCGAGAGAGGTGTGTTCGTGTTATCTCTAACATTTTTAGCTGATCATTATGATGCATATTCAAAGGTAGACTATATCTGGGTATGGCTCGGAAAGCCGTTACCAAGCTTGTACAAAACGTCTCAGTCTCGTGACAGCGCAGACCCTGGTCTTGGGTCTCCACAATGTTTGTGTTGGTGTGTAAAAATCGGAAACAGATTATCCATGTGTTTCAGTCAACGACTTTTTAGACCCGCTATTTTGGTCTTTATCAGGCCATGTGAGTAACTCGAATATATCGGATTCGAGATTGCATCGCTTACTTCGGATCTGTAACAACAAAGTGCCAATGGCCTTGGTATGTTTAAATTTAGTCGCAGGTTTGCCAGGCTCACTTGACATATCTATAGTGGGTAGCCCCTTTGCATCCGGTCCCATAGAAGTAGGTTTTTCTCGCCTCTCCCTTTGCTTACTATTGTTGATTGTCTCCCGATAGTTGTAAGTGTCTGAATTCTATTTGCCTGAAGGTTGGAGCTGAACTCTTAGGAATTCCTCAGGTGTAAGACAGTTTGTTTTTTAAATCGCAATAGCATAAGATGTACATTTCTAGGTTCTGTCGTCTTTCTGATAGCCAATTGGACATATCCAATATGGCTCACTGCTGCGGATTGTGAGCTACTATGCACATCTACGGATTCCATTTCTTCTGACTATGATTTCAACTGCAGTTGTCATGATCCTCAGAGTCTACACAATGTGGCATCGATCTAAAAGAATCCTTTACCTCCTTGCAGTCATGTTAATACTTCAAACTATCGTTCTCTCGGTTTACACAGGTATTTACTACACTCCCCCGACCGCATTCGTAGGTATGTATTTGTTGGCATTGATTTTGTAGCCCGCTCATCTTTTTCTAGTTTTGATTGCCCAGGTTCTTGACATCTCCTTTTGCACCGTTTCCACCGAGACGCCATCCCTATTCTATGTGTATTTTTCGCTCCCGCGGCTTGCTCTCAGCTTTACACTGTTGGTTCTCAGTGTTATTTCAACTTTGAAGCAGTCGGTTCAGATGTATAAAGCAACCAAGCGGTGGCAGCCGAACCGATACTTGCAGATGTTCGTCAAGGACGGAACTATTTATTTCATTGGGTATGTCTCTTTGATTCATCTACACGAACTACCGACCACTCAAGCACGTCTTCGTCCGCGACATGTTAGAACGATGTTCCTCATCATTCTCGGCGCATTACCACTGGATGTAACCAACCCTATCCTAGGTCTCTTCCTCGACTTCCTTTCTTATGTACCCTTGGTTCCCATGGTGCCTCGATTCATCATTGGCATTCGGGAGCTGTACGATCAAGGCAACCGTGGCCATTTCCAGGGGATCGACACGGGGTTCGGGGTGTTTTCGCAACCTGTCGTTAGTCAAGGCGCGATTGTGTCCGCAATGTCATTTGCAGACAATGCGGCTCCGGCGCAGGATCAGAGTATCATGATGGAGGAGTATGTGGCCGATCCGAATGTGACTCAACTCGAAAGGTCGGGAGGTGATGCGGACGATGGGCGGCAGGTTTGAATGGGGAAGCAGTTTGGATCGAGCTCTGGAGTAAGGCGACTGGCACAGAACAGCTCGAGGACGACGATACACTTGGATGACTGTTTATATAAGCACTTAGGCAGGTTATTGAGGTTGGAGTCGACGGCTTTGAAGAAGCCGCTACAAGGATAATCCCAAATGAAAACATTCCTTCCCACTTCCCCAGAAGATAGCCAATATTGTCCAACACTGATCGTGCTCGGAGGCACCGCATCTGAATCTTGATGATCCCGGTGGTGGCACAAGGTATCCTCCAGCACCATCTCCCCGCATTGGTCTCCCCTGATCACACATTTTCCTTTTCTGCAACTTTATTTATCCCCTTCATCGCCCGCTTCGTCTCTCTCAACTGCTTGCTCCGCTGAATTCCAAACCCGTCCTCGAAAATCCACTTCACCTCTTCCAAGCTCAACCCGGCCGTCTCCGGGAAATACCACACACAAAAGAGGAACCCGAGAAGGCAGAGTCCGGCATAGAATCCAAATGCACCCGAGGGCGTGATTTCTGCCATCAGTGAGAGATAGGTCGAGTTGATGATCAGGTTGGCTCCCCAGTTAGTAGCCGTGGCGAGCGAGGTGCCGATGCCGCGAACTGGAGAGTATGGACAGTGAAAGAGGATCGGGAGCATGATGGGCCAGAGAGAGCGGTTGAGGACCAGATCCACGGAGAAGGCACGAATATTAACAGATCGAATCAGAGGAACGAACTCCCAATGTAAAGAAAATGGCGTGTACGCACCTTCGAGCCCAAAGAGCTCGCCCTGCTGCCAAGGAACATTCCCCAGACCGCTTGCGTACGACGCGACGAAGATGATCATCGACATCAACACGATCGCAGACCAGGCCTGCGAGTAGTGTGCGCCAGTGACGAGTACGTTGCCCGTGTGTTTAGTCATGACTAGCAGAAAGAAAAGAAAACCGTGTAAAACGTGCGTCCAAGTCTACGGATAGTGCGATCGCGAACACGCACAATGAAATGCAATCGCGGCCAAAGTCAACCCAACGATCATCCCAGGAGCAGAGCACAGCATGATTCTCCTCCGGCCCACAATATCAATATACCTACGAGGTATCAGAATCATGAAGTAGAGATGAAGGCTAAGGTGGTGAACGGACTTAAGTGCAACCAGCGTGAACACAAAGTTAGTCCCGGAAATGATGAGTCCGACCGCCGTAGGTTGATTGAACCCAATTTCCTGAAAGAGCGACGCGGAATAATACATGAGCGTATTGAATCCACACAATTGTTGGAATGCTTGCATGCCGCAAGCAACGACTTTTCCAGAGATGGGGCAAAAAGTGAGGTAGGTTCAGTGGAAATTCCAACGAGCAAGGCGTGGTGGGTCTATCAACGTACCTAATGCACGTCGATTAGTTGGAATCAAGAACATCGAAACAAATCGCTGCCAAAACGTGGTTGAGTTGGCGATCTCAATGCTCTGTCGAACGGTAGCGTGGAGGACTTCGAGCTAGTACATGGATGAGCACCAGATATCAACGAACGGGACGTGATCGGCAAACCTTGCGCTGGACTTGTTCCGGGGTCGCAGTCACGTATACACGAGAAAGCGCCTTATAAGCAGCCTCCATATTACCTCTCCGAACCAGAATTCGCGCTATCCCAACGAACCGGACCAAGGCCACACCCCAGTGAAGTGTAAGAATCCGTTATAAGATATCAAATACTTACGAGACTCGGGCAGAAACACCAATACGGCTGCTTGGAGTGCGGCTGGTACTACGCTTAACCCGACCATCCACCGCCATCCACCGTTGACGTTCGCGAAGCCGGCGTCGATGCCGTACGCAATGACCTGTCCGAGGGTGATCATGACGACGTTAAGAACGACCATTCGGCCTCGGAGGCGCGTGGGGGAGAGTTCTTGAATGTAAAGCGGAGCCATGCAGGATGCGAGTCCTACGCCAATGCCAATCAGGAAACGGCCACCAATCTAGATACTATGGCTGAGTCGAGACAAAAGAAAAGGAAAAGGCTCACCATGCTCCATACGGTGTGACAGGCAGCTTGCCCGATAGCACCACCAATGAAAATGATGTCCGCAATACCGAGGACTAGTCGACGACCCGTCCAATCTGACATGGCCCCTGCAACGAGACCTCCCAGCAGAGCGCCCAGGGTTGTCGCAGAGGTTATAAATTCCTGTACGCTTGCAGTGAGCTTGGTGACACGGAACGTATCCCCAGGAGTTCTCACCTTCTGACCATTAGAGAGGGCAGACGGCCCTAGGTCACCTTTAATCGTCACGAGTGCACCGGAGATGACACCCGTATCATACCCTACGGACAGGAGGATCAATTGACAGGAATACAGCAATATACGCCACCAGGATCGTCTGTCAAGGACTTACCAAAGAGCAAACCCGAAATGGTGCAACAGCAAACGAGAAGCCAAACGAACCAAGTTGTCCGTTCCTCACCCTCGATTGTGACGGCATACTCTGAAATCTCGCCCGCTTCTGCACACTTAACAATCTCCTCGAAGGCATTTCGGTTTGGGCCGTCGTCGCAAGCCAAACGCTTCTCGTTCGTGTTCCCCGGCAACGATGGAGAGGGCATCTCTTTTTCATCTGTTTTGAGAGCCATGGGAGGGGATAGAGAGGTCAAAAGAGCGATGGTTCGTCAAGAGTCAAGACAGATATTTTCAATTCGATAAGAATGATGGGCCGATTGTGCGGTAAATTTGTTCCGCGGTCCCAGAGCCGTCGCGGAAAGTCACGAGTTGACCTATCGAGCTGGCTTCACATGCTAAGGAACAAGCGAATTTAGGTTGGAGCTTCGGCAATCAACGAAGGTTCCGAAGTGGTTGGGTATGACGCTGGGGAAACTTGAATGGATGTGTCTGTCCATTGAAGAATGATATGGTTGAAGTTCAATGTTCGACCTCGAAACGTTTAGCCCGAGAGTGACCATGCCGAAGCCTTGAATCCCAAGTTCAGCGAAAAAATTTGATGCGTAGCCGAGCGAGCGAGAAACCAGCCGGCGCTACGAAAAATTGATAACCTCTCGATCGGAGTGAACCTTCCGTTTGGATGCGACTCAATTACCGAGCTGACCTGTAACACTTGGTACACCCAACTGTCAACCACACGCTGCCACGGACTCGGAAGAGGCCGGAAAGACTTGTACGCCTTACCAGTGTCGCATGTCGTATGCAACCCATTCAAGATAAATATCGATTGTGTCACCCCCCCGTCGGACTTGAAGCTGAAAGAAAAGGCTTCGAATCATAGGACAGCTTCATTTCTGTCGGAATCCCGATCAGTTATCATATATTTCTCGCACCGTGACCCCTAGCAAGAAATGCGATTTGGTCTGGGCCAGTCTGCCCGAACGAGCACAGCACTAAGGATGGAGCACCCGCGGAATGACATGTTCAAGTTCCTGTGATCACCCCGCAAAGGTACGCGTCTTTTTCTTTTCCCAACCTTCCCAATCATGTTCACTGTGTTTGGCACTACTTCGCAAATCCGAAGCAGACGTGCTAGTTCAAGTTACCTACCAGCGACTTCGCAACGAAGTTTTCTTCCGCCCGCAAGCTGTTCACGACGGACCATTGTGTCCTCCCGGACACGAACCTATTTCTATCTCTGGCAATGCCTCCTTTCCTCAGCGCAATACGTACTAACTAACACATCCTCTCAGATGAATCTGATGGGATCTCCCAGCTTCAACCCTCTCATTATCATTCTCCGGGCGGTCCTGGACGAAGTCCGATCTCTTCCCCTGTATAATTACCTCAAAGCTCTCGTCAAGGCCGGCGACAAGAGCATCTGGTTTTTTTGCAACGAGTTTCGATTGTTCGACGACGTTCCTGTCTTCCTCTTTTTCTCTTTTCTCGCTTACTCTTGTGTAGCAGGCGCAACAGAAGAAAACGAGCGCTGAATGATTGGAATGGAAAAGGTAAAACCGAGGTTCACTTGTCAATGGTATAGTGGTGCTGATTGTCAATAGGCACCCGGAGAGGTGCAGACTGGTACAATACCCACCTTGCGCTCGCCCCACCCGCCCGTTCGTGGCTAGACGCGCCAGGTCATCCTTTTCGCCGACGACGTCGCTAACCGACAAAAGGCAGAGGCCAAAAACATACCGATCACTTCGAGAGGATTTACTCTAATCTTCGACTTCGTCTGTGCCCGTAGTAGGGAGCAAATCAAATCCAATAGTTTGTACCCAAAAATAATTGATCACAAAAGAAGCACTCCGGATCACCGAACGAGCAGCATCGCGCCTGACGGTCTTTCTTGATCTTGCCGACGGAATAAGCGCATACGGCTCTTGCTGACTCTACGGCAATTGCGAGAACGATTATACATATGATCAAGGCATGTCACAGTTTGCGTCCGATGAATGTTGTTCCAGCGCGTTGATTTTTCAACAGTACCAAGTCCGTAGTGCCATTTTACCCTGGGTCACCCAATCTGATGTCACAGGCACTGATCAGTGGCTTTCCCTATGACTCGCTCCATGGTTTTCAACGTGCTTCGAGTGCGTTCAAGACCTGTTTACTAGTAGCCTGAGGTACTGTATTATATCCTTGTCCACCTGGCCTATAAAAATGGTGATTCAGAAATGCCATTCTATCCTGCCAATCGGACAACCCAAAACATGAATTCCAGGATTTAATGCTACAGAACCCCAGAGGCTTCGTTCTCGCCTTGCGCAGGCGAGTCGACGGCGTCTCCTTCGCTCCAGTATCCGTAGGCGGCCCATCTAGCGTTGTTATTTCCTCCGAGTCATTAATCACGTCAGCGGGATTGATATCCATCAATCATCTGAACTTTGGGGGCATACTTTGACCGCCCACAAAACAGGGCGTGCGACATCTAGTTGCTCATTATAGGCTGGTCTCCAACATTCAGCTGGGGCTATGGACAGCGCGTTGGCGCATCGAAGCCGCTGTTAGGATCCGGTCCAAGTTCGATTGTCACACAGCGTTGCGCAGGTCTATCATGTGTTGGTGTTTGGCCACTGGCAGGCAACAATCAACCGGTACAGTCACAAACCAGCCATTTCGATTATAAGAGTAACCACGCCATGGTGTCTAGTGAAATCTAAATGTACACTAATAGCGTTGATAGAGTCCAAGTCTGTGTGTAAAATGGATCGCACACATCGACAAGTCAACCCGACCAACAGTTCTCATGGGAATAGACACATCACAGCACAAAGCTCATGGCATCTCGATCGTCTGCCCAAAGCCTCGCGTACTCCAAGCATAGTCGGTAGACGTAGACTGTTTCGGCACGTCAGTTACCGAGAGGGTGATACCAAGGGGTAGCAGCACAGACGAACCTTCCATGTCGACATTTCGCCCAATGGTATGTTTCCATTGCTTCCCTGCCCTTGCAATCTGTCGCAATCGTCCGTCCCGCTCTCCCTTGACCGCCTCCCAATCGGCGGCCTCCGACCCCGTCGCGTTGGCGACGTCCATCGTCGACGTCGACGGTCCCGAGAAATACGCATGGATGTTGTAGATCTCCGAATACGACGAGGAGAGGGGTATATAATGCAGCCTGGAGGAAATCAACCACGCGAAAACAGGAACGCCAAAATGCGACATACCAAGGCTGTAGCCAATCTGAAAAATATTCCTTATACACCGTCGACTTGAGCACGGCACTGTCCGAAGCCAGCAATGCCATGAAGCGTCCAGAGTAGGACATTCCATCCAGATCGAGGAGGTATTTGTAAGACCAATGTTTGCCGAGGGGTACCGAATCCTCGAAACGATGTACTTTGCGCAGTTCCTCCTCGCCGCCGGGGTAGCTCCCGACCGATTTGACGAACGCCACGTCCATAATGTCTTTGTTGAGATCTTCAGCGGAGACAGTGGTCGAAATGAAGGTCTTTGGCTGGAGGGGCGAGGCATGCACGACCGTCAGGTTGGAGGCAACACTTTCGTGAGCCATGCGGAGGAATCTGAAGTGCGACTCGCAACGAGTTCATCGACAAGATTAAAAGAGACAAATACCTATGCCGTTGATAACTTGGGGCGAACCCTGGTGGCGTACTACCCCCTCCAGTCGTGGCACCACGCCAGAAGATGAGATCGCTCTTTTGATCCCAAGGTACCTCCATGTCATCGACCGCTTTGACCTCGGTTAGGACAGGGTCCCATGCATATGTATACTGGTTGCTCCCTCTGTGATAGTAGTGACTAGGAATCCTAATGTCTGCAAAACCCCTTGCTTTCGACGGCGAAAACACGGGATAGAGCTCTGAGACCGTTCGCCAATCGGAGAAAAAGTGTCCCTGTGTGTAATGAGCCCATGGGTTCCTGCAGAAATCGTAATCATCGTCAACGGTCTTGGCAAATGCGACTGTGACATCTGGTCCTCCTGATTGTCCTAGTAGAGGGCTGCGCTTTTGGACGTTTGTGTCGCGATAAGAGCTATATAGTTGTCGTGCTGGGGTATCGGGAGGACACGTGCGTCTAAAGGCTTCCCACACACTGCCCTCTCCTTGCCAGTCGGGTACAAAGTCCAAAAACTTCGTTACGTCGCCGTCTACATAGGTTCCATCGTGAACAGAAAATACGGAAAATGCACTAAACGCATACCAGGAGAATTTTGTTGAGTCAGGTTGGAAAACTCTAGATGCTCCCAAGGGACTAGGATCCGACCTTCTGCTTTCGCGTTGATTGGCATGTCCATGTTGGGGAGCTACAAACAAGATCAAAATTGGTTGCAGAGTGTTGCCCTAGGTTCACATCCACCTTGTCTTCGAACTGCTCGAGCAGTGCACGGAACCCCATCGTTCTGTGGCCGCGCTCCTTGTCTACGTACGCTTTTTCGATGTAAACGTCGACGGTCTTGCCATTCTCGATTCGTACGAGATCTATGGAGGGCAAATGTCCTATCTGTAAATCCCTGTCAAAAGGCCCAACTCCCGCCGAACAAGTCAATCCTTGCCTGGAAGGCCCTGAGACGCAGCTCCTCGCCGCTCAACGTCCAGAACGGTGCAAGAT
>JBBPRP010000392.1:0-15579 GCA_038093135.1 Leccinum longicurvipes
GGCAGAGATCGTTCGACTCACCCAGCACGGATCAGTGCAATCAGGTGTGCCGACCCAACCTGGAAATGCACAAACTCGTAAACGATATCCACAATATGTCTTGTTTTCGAGTCTCTCATGCTTGGCTGATCCCCAACTGCTGCCAAGGGGACTTTATATGCGCGATGCACTTGTCACCTGCATGAAAACCCGTTCAATTCCACTGCAAGTCACGAAACCTCGCATACACACATTGGCGGAGCCCCGGCTGTTGACTCAGGGGCGGATAGCATGTAAACGGTCACACTTATGTGCCGATACCATGAACTTGGACGTCAGGAGGGGCTTCGCCCGCATCTTTAGGAACTCTGGGGCGAAGTCATCTCGCCGATTGAAGATATACGTTGGGCGATGTGTCGGACCGGCCGTGCGCGCGTCTGGACTCTAGGTACCACACTGTCGAGTTCGCTTTATTGCCACTGCGTGCTGCCGAGTCGTATCCTTTCGTCTTTCTGTGTACGTTTCCTCTCGCACGTCCATCAATCAATTTGCTGCTCTTGTTCACGTTAGGCAAGACAGGGCTCTGCTTCGTGCATGAAGCGTTTCGTTGCGGTGGGTCGAGTGACGGCCGCCAGCAGGAGCGCTAGTGTCCATCGGCAGCCTGCCAGCGAACTGGCAGCCGTCGGTGAGTGTATCCAAGGACTCGGCATTACCTCATTCGCGCGTCTCCGGAAGTGTGTATCTGCAATATGCCAAACACGAAGCAACCTTTCCGATCTCTCTCAGGTTACGATACTTAGATGGCTCGCGGTCTAGAATATCATCGGATGTGAGTTGGAAAAGAACCCACGGTTTGTGTACTTATCGGTGTGACGAGAATCTGGCGTCTGCGAGCCTTCAAGTTCGTTCTTGTTTGTGTTCACTATCTGTGATTGCCGGAAAATATGTTGATGGATTTTTCGACTCGCCCGGGTCTAGTTCATTGCTCCCTTTCCCCTCACGGCTTTATCTCAACTGTCCCCTCCGCTACTGTTATTGGTCCGCTCCACCCCAACAGAGACTCGGAGGCTTCGACACAGCAGATTTTCAAGCACATAGTGGCGTCATTAGTAAACACGGATGAAAAAAAAAAAAAAGGAATGTACGCAACAACCTGACGACGGCTCAGGGTTGTTAGGTAGCTTACTTTTCTCATCGGCTGTGCGGAGTCCGATTATCGGCTGCACCGGGGCAGTGTGAACTTTGTCCCTAGCACTAGGGTCTGGAATCGTGTCTACTAAAGCTGAAGCTGTCCGGCTCGCTCGGGATAGCTCAGGGATTCATGCCGACGAAAATGGCTATCGAAACACAGCCCCATGGGCCATATATTCTGGACCTGTTTTGACTCTCTAGACCCTACTTACATTTGAAATCAAGATCAGATACTTCAATGTGTGTTGAACATAATGTTCCGAGCTCAATTGAGAGATAGTTATACTAACGGTGTCATTTATGTTAGATCCGTCACTGACGCATCACCGAACAAGCAACTTGAATGGCTCGAAAAGACCTGGGGAAATGACTTGTCGTTGGAAGGAAGATTGCCATTCAATCCTGTACTCTATCACTGACTGGTAAACCTAAGACCTTAAAAGTTACGTACCACATGATAATTCTATTGCGGAAATGCCCGACTCCACCGTAGTGAAACATACTCAGCCACTATCCTAGTTCTGAATGCAATTCTCAGAGCTCGGCGCTCAAACATGGTGTCCAGTATAAGTACAGCTAACAGCATTTTCAGGGAGACAGCGCTTCTTCGATGTCTGCTCATCCTGCGCAGTCGGTATACGGTGAGTGTAGCAGCAATCCGTTCTAATGTCTACCATTCAGTCTCCCTTTTCAAGCCACCTTCACCATTATCGATGGTGTGGTTCTGATATTGACACTCCTTCGTCTGTCTTTCCGGTTGTACATACGACGATTCTGGTGGGAAGATGCATGGGCAGCTGTAGCACTTGTCTCCGCGACAACGTTCGTCACCATTCAATATGTCTCTGTTGAAATTGGTGGTAAGGTTATTGGTTACTTCAGTTTCGCTGATATAACTGATGATGACTTTGTTTGACATTCAGCTAGACTTGAGACAGCACTCATCACCTGTTGGATCGCGTCAATTTTTTCAACGATCGCAATGTGGTTTGTATCTCGCTTTTACCACCCCCATGCATGATTTATTTATGTTTTGGATTACCAGCGCGGTTCGCATGAGTATTCTGTATTCCATCATCCGGATCATGTCGCCCTGGTCACATATCCGTACCTTCGCACGGATAGTCGCCATCTTTTTATTTATCTTCTGTGCAACCTTGGTTGGTTTGAGATCTTCTTTGTGCTCGAATCACCTTGTACCAAAGGGGACACGACCAGTGACTCGGAACTGTATAGATGGGGTTGTACTCACGATCTTTCAAGTGACCAGTACGTTATCGGCATCCCATAGTCATTCAGCGGCATCTTATCCTCTCTACTAGCCGATTGTATTTCCGATGCAATCCTTGTGATTCTCCCTCTCAGACTCCTTTGGAGGGTCAAGCTTCCACGACGACAACGTCGAATGATTCTGACCTCGTTCTCATCCAGTGCAATCGTATCGATATTCTCGTTGGTCCATGGGATTTCTCAAAGCTTCCCAAACAATAATGTCATATTCAATTTGACCTTGAACTTGGAGGTATGCAGTTTCCGTTGCCACGTCTCCCAAATAACTGGATTAAATTATTTCAGACCACGTCAGCGCTCATCGTATGCAACTTGCTCGTCCTGGTCACATATATGTACCGACTGTTCTACAAATCACGAGGTGAATCAGTCCCCGAGTCGGATGATTCGTCGGAAGACGATGACTTTACCACTCGTATGCCCGCAAGGAGGACCACCGAAGTCCTCACCACCGTGGACTTGGATGACGACGTCAATTATAGTGGTGCTTACAGTGGCGCTAACAGCGGTGTCTCGTCTTCGTCTCACTCTCGTTCTGCCGCTGTAGAAAAAAATGACTGAAGGTTTTCGCTTCGACGCGTGTAACACGATGTGCTCGGCCTCAAAGTTCTACTTACATAACCTCAGTCGTTGTAGTATTCATGTTCGTGATCTGCTCGGAGGTTTGTACAGTTCGATTTACGTATGTAGTAAATCATAAGAGGATACAACGTCATGTGAAAAAAAGTCCTCAGATAATAGATAATTTTTTGCTCTAAGTACTATAGTAGGACGTGTTGACACTGTCACAACTCCGCAGTTCGCACCTGAAAAAAGGTAAGCTAAGAATTCCTTGATTCGAACTTAGAACACGGTAGTCGCCACTGGTACATTCAACTTCTTGTTTCTGAATCGTTCAACGTCGACGCGGACTCAGTTCTAGTAATGAGATGCGACTGTCGTTACTGAGCAGAGCGGCCCAGCCGTAAGGTAGTGTGATCCTGGTTGGAACAAATGTCACTGAAATATATTCACTAAATTTTACGGCTTTTTAGCTAGGAGTCATTGACCTTCGCACCTGGCAAAGAGATAAACATAATACATCCACCAATTCCTACATCGTGCTACTCGCTATATAAGCACTTTTTTTTTCTTTCAGTATCTAATGTCCCTTAGGGCATTTCCTCACATCAAACGGCACATGCACTCACATACTGCTTGCAAAACTGCTGTGGCTATCGGCAGTAAGATACTATCGGATGGGCGAACGAGCCGGAAATTTCGTCCAAAGAGCCTTAAAGCATACCAATGATCAGCGAGACGACGACCTCGCCTTAGAGTTCCCTTCAATAAAAACAGGTCAGATCCCTCCTGACGACCATGATCTTCGTGCTCACAGTCACCAATAACCAATGGTTGAAGGCGTGTTTCGAACGTGAAATTTTGTGGTGTACAGTGGGACATCGACGGGATCACTACAAACGACGAGCACATCGTACACGTACTTACATTCGCAATCATGATCGATCGTGGCAAGTCCACCGGTGGCCACACGTTGCGCTGGCAGACCAGCGAAGCGAGGGGAAGAAAGAAAGGTGAGTGACAAGGCACATTTCGGGTATCACTCGCGACTTTGTGCATTTCCAGGTCGAGATGACATACGGTCATCTTTCCCAACGGGGATCGTAGGCAAGTGATCTGTGTCTATCACACACTTCGTCCCCGTTCTTGCAGATCCGGGTCCATTACCTTCGCAATCATGGTTACGAAGACGAGCCGAGAAGGCATCCTGATATCAGTTGCTTCAGGAGTTTCTTGAGGAAATATCGGCAGACTTGTGAGATGTTGAAGTAAGTGATCGAAAGGATTTTTCATAACGCAAGTGAGAATTGTCGGTGGTGGTGAAAATCCTCTGCCACGCTAACGCATACCCAGTCAGCAATTGGATCGGAGGGACCTAACAGACCAAGGAAGCCATGAATGTCGTTCACGACTTCGTGCACCATTATATTGAGATGACACACCCGATCCCGTTGATCCATTTCAGATGAGTCAATCACACGATGAGAGAGCGATGTCAGTCGAACAACCTTTGGCAGCGTCTTCCTGGCGGGGCCGTATTCATTAACGTCGTCCAGTTGGTCTGAACGGAGGCAGGCAATCTGGTTCCAGAAGACGCCAGGCTCGCCCCAGGCCTTGGTTCATCCACCGAGGTGCGATGATGATGATATGACTTGGCCTTCAGTTAAGTAACCATCATACCGTAACCGTGACTATCACGTTGGATAACCTCGGGAAGTTCTTCGATTGCAGTGCGGTTTGCAGCTCTCACCACCTCCGACTCTATCATGTTACATGCTCTAAAGGTGTCATTGCCACCACTCAAAAACTTTTCTATCGTTTCTCCTACATCACCGTAGGTCACTGGCATTAACATTTTATCTCACGGAAAACTTTGCTCCTGTTCGGTCATACAAATACCCGATGGACCCGGGGAGTCCACTTTGTAATCAGTGCTCTCCTGGAATGACAGCGGGCTCGAACGCTACCACACGAACCTGATAGTGTTAAGTGGCGCTCTCATCCCCTGGCGGCAACGCACAAAGGTACCTTTTTGTGAAGACTCTATCCTCGTAGCAATAGTGTCTTCTCTCCATTCCCCAGACGGCGATCGAGCGAAATACGACGAATGGGGCAAATGAGTTATTGACGTAGCAAATGCTTACCCGACGGTGCCTGGAGTGCTGGAGTCCGAGTAACCTCACCCTGAAGTGCACGGACCAGAATCCTTGGTTTGTGTAAGTGTCTCACATTTAATTGTCACTGGACGTAGTAGTAGCATGTACGTCATAGTACTATGCGCATGTTCAATTTCGTCGTCCACAGCTCACCTTTTGCGACATCGCCATCTCGTTCCCCGCCCCTCGATCCGCTCGTAAAATATCTTACCAGTGCTTTAGGACTCACTACTTGCACTCATCATGCCTTGTTTCTGAGTGACATCATAATGAGTCTACACTCGACATATCTCCCGCCTGCTTACCGAGGGGGCGGGGTTTACCTCTTGGGTTACGCCTGCCAGTGAGGTGTCCCGAACTGGAAGCACTCCGCACGACAAGCGATTCACGTTCCTGCACAAAGTGATCGGATGCGACATGTCGGAGCGCCCACAGTTTACGTACCTCTGCCAGGGAACTGTTCAAAGGGAAAATCAGGACAAAGTTTCTCTGTTCATGCTAGTTTAGTGACTTAGGTCAAGTGCTCCATCATGGTGGCATCGATCTGCGTGCTGGCTTGGGGCGCCTGTTGATCTCGAGGAGTTGAAGTAGCTGGATGGTGAGTGATATACCTCTGGGGTATGCTCCAGAGCCGACGGCCGGCAATACAACTGAACCTAAACTTGGACAATTACGGTAATTTATCCGATATGACGGAAATAAATTTGAAAAAAAGTCTAACCCGTGAAACACGGGACTCATTCTTCCCCTGACAACTCTGACAGAATACTCGATATAGCTGGAGGCATTTGCAGACAGGCAGATAGCCTTGTCGATGTCGAGCTATCCTGCGGCATTATACAGTGAGTGCGCAATCCATTCAACTTGATGGCCCACTGATCATTGTTCTCCCCCTCTTAGTCGTATTCACCGTTATCGACAGCTTGGCCCTGGCATTAACCATCCTTCGTCTATTTTTAAGATTGCACATTCGACGATTTTGGTGGGAAGATGCATGGGCAGCTGTAGCTTTCGTCTGCGGGACGGCGTACCTCGTTTTTCAATACATTGCTGTTCAAACTGGCAAGACCGTTCGTCGTTTCCGCTCCATCGATATGCACTGATGTCCTTTGGCAGCTAGTCGTCATACAGCAGTCATTAGCAATCGGATAATCAGTGGTGTTTCTACGACTACAATGTTGTTCGTGGCTCTCACCTCCTCGACGTATATCTCATCATACTTGTCATGGCTTGGATTAGCGCGGTTCGCATGAGTATCCTGTACTCCACCATCCGAATTTCGCCCTGGTCACATACCCGTACCTTCGCACGGGTCATTGCAGCCATTTTCTTTATTTTCTGGGTAATTGTTGTTGTGCTGAAGGCTTTGTTGTGCGCGAATGACAGTATACCCATCCCGCTGTCAAGGAACGGGGTAGACAGGCCGAATTGTCGTCTACCGGATCTAGTAATATTCTTTCCAGTGATCAGTAAGTTGTCGACATGCACCGGCACTCACCATCGTTTGATTCGTCTCATCCTTTCTTTACACTAGCCGATTGCATTTCAGATGCAGTTCTAGTGGCCCTCCCTCTCAAACTCCTCTGGAGGGTCCACCTTCCCCCACGACAGCGCCGAATGATTTTGACCCTGTTCTCGTCTAGTGTGTTTATGTCGGTGTTCTCGTTGACACATGCGATCTCCCAACTGTTCCCAAATTATATTCTCGGATATATATTGTTCTTTAACTTGGAGGTGTGTCACGTACATTTCCGCCGTTCGTACCATGTAACTAATGCAGATGCTGTAGATGATGTCGACGTTGATCGTATGCAATTTGCTCGTTGTGGTCACATACGTGTACCGTGTCTGCAATTCACGAGCTGAATCAGTCTTCACCGGCGGACCGGACTGTTCATCGACGGACGACGACTTCACCACTCGCAACCCACCAAGGAGGACTGAGATTGAACCCCTTACTGTGGTGGAATTAAACGTCGATACCACTTATAGTGGCGGAACCTTATCCTCGTTACCTCCTCCTACCCCCGGGGGAAAAAGTGTGGATATTGCAGAGTTCGGCTTGCATATGTATTGATGTGTTTCGTGTATCGCATGTATTGTTACCAGCGGTGTATCGACTCCGTTACATCCTCGTTCTACACTTTTATTACCGTTCTTAGCGCTGAATGGTCCCCATTGTAGATTATGTTGCATACGTGTTGTCTCTATCTGGTATCTACATGTTATTTATGCTCTGTCTTTGCGGTATATCCTGCTGAACGTTCATGCAATCTGAGTCTGGTTAAACGAACGCATATTGTCCTGTGCCCACGATTCAATTTCAAGGGTCCTGATCGGTGGACTCCGAGTCCCGCTGGGTTTACTTAGGATGCGCAGAAGTCTTTCCCGTTGATCGAGCACGATCATCATGTATTCAGCCTCACACTCATCAAATACATCACTACTCGTCCAATCTGCTGAGGCAACCCTCCCCAAACCAGGAATTAAATGTATACTGCCCCAAACATCCGAGACCGGGACGATACTGCAAAGGCGATCTCCATTCGTTTGCATGCGCTTGACATGGTACAAGCCGTGGTGTCAATCTGGGGTCGCGGTAAACTGTGTAAACCATTCAACATATGCAAAGTGTTTAGGAAGTCGTTTATTGGCTAGAGGGAACAAATCTTTTCGCGAATAGTTTATATAACGCGTACTTGTGCCACATGATGTCCTGCGGGTTCAATTGTTCATCGATACATCCATGTTTGTTAAATCCAAGTCGGTTCAACTTAGATAGCTGCTCATCGTGTATCCTGATGTTCCGCCCGTCACTCCATTCACCAGCACAGTGTTGAAGCGACCGGGAACAACCCTTCCTTTCTTGCTTATCCTCTCGGGATGGCAGTGAACGCCACTGAACGGCATCAACTGTTGTTGACGTATCTACTTGCCCGACGGCATTGACAGAATGGAACTCGATGGCGTAAAACACGGGAACAGATCAAATGACAGTGACTGCGGCACGTTTGAGTTGTCCGACGGTCAACTGAGGTTGGTTCATACTACGCACGATAAAGCGACTGGGTGCAATGACAAAAAACGAGGCCTTGTAATGACGAGCGGGAGTCAAGAATAAGACTGATTTTGCTGACGGATGTTTTTCCATTTTTGACGACACGCATGTAGTCCACGTCGGTGGGGAATCTGGGGATGCGTTCATGTACTTAGTACTCCGACACATCGTACCATGACCAGCTATCCGGATCACAAACTTGAACGATCGCTGACACCGTGACCCGAACCCCAGGTCTGGGATGGAAAGGGATGACTCACAGAGAAGCGCCTTCAAATCCATTGACTTCAACTGCATGGCATTCAATTAGGATTCGAAATCAAATTTCTGAAGGCGATACTAGTCACTTGGTGTACTTGTTAAGTGTAGAGAGATCTCGACTCGAATTACACCTACATTTTCGAACATTTCTGAATCTGAGGCGGAAAAAGTAAACCAGTAGAAATCGACCTGATGGGGTGCTACAGTACTGTAGTAGGTGCTCGTAACTTAAGGACTTTAAATTTCCTTTTTCGATCGCATTCGAAAGTTCTGATTGGAGCGAGGCCTACGACCCTACCACGTCACTGAGTGTCGAAAGGCCTTCTCTGAAAAAAAGATTGAAAATAAAAGGAATGATTTGTTTTTTATAGTAGTACTCTAAAGGAAAAACGCTCTCCACTGCGCTTACAATTGAAAACCGTGTTGGAAGTAAGAAGCCAGCCAGGAGACCTTCTTTCGCACGGCTCCGACCAGTTCACGTAAAATTAGAACATCAAACCAAACGACCAATGTCCATTAAACGTGCACCAAGTGAGCTATACCTCTACTATTTTTTAAAAAGGATAATCGATCAAGCGAGATAAACCAGTGACTCCACCGCGCCCAACTATCTGAACGCCCACTAAGCAAGAGAGCAGTGGATGCTCATCTGTTTACCGTCCTAGGAGAGTCAAATTCAGCAATCATTCTCTCGGTGAGGTGATTTCGATACACACATTGCCGGTCAAGTCCGTGGTGCAGCAAAGAGACTTCTCGGTGCACACCGCATTACTGCTATCCAGGTCATAACAGTCGATCCCGACGAGAGTATCAGTCTGATCGCTCTGAACACCAGAGACGAGGTCACTGTGCCCGATGTTCTGCAGATCCTGCTTCACAGTACTGTCAGTGTTCTACGTGCCAGTGAGCCAACAGGCAACCGTCAGTTTCTGCATCACTTGAAATGGTATCGTAAACTTACCGGCAGCGTGCTGCTGCAGCAGGTGGGATGATGGCTAGTAGAGCACTGTGGGACTCCAGACTGGTCATTGTTGGACGACTTGGCAGGCTGGACACTGGCAGGTTGTCCACCGGCAGGCTGGCCAGGCTGGACAGCAGCAGAGACGAGGAGGACAAAGGGGAGAAGAACAAAGACGCGAGCGAACATAGTGAGGATGGATAGAATAAGAGTGAGTAGATGTCCGACTAGAAGCAGATGAGAGTGGTGTTGTGAATGATTGAGGTCGCTTTCCATGTCGTTTTATACCTGGAGAATCAGACCGTCTCCGCCAAATGTTTCAGGCTCCATGACAGACGAACGACTGCGCCGCAGCTGAAGGGATACTTGCGTTGTGGAAACAGGAGTTAAATGGCGGTTGCTCAGCGCTCGGCAGCGAGTCGCCTGAGCTTCGAGTTGCATATTGCTGCCGAGTCGTACCGGTAAGTCAAGATTCAAGTGGGCAAAAATCTGACAACCCTCATCCAATCACATCCTTCGAATGTTAAAGGAAATCGAGGGACCTACTGAATAGTGAAACAAGCGCAGCATATCCTCAAGCCCTGTTGCCTCGAGACTCGGGATGAAACGGACTCAGAGCCGATGGCCCTGCCTGTGGATTTAAATGAGGTGACTGACATGGAGATTTGGCGTGAGACCAGGCCGTCCGAATTCGCTACCAACTTAACCATCGTGCAAGCGAGATTTACTATGATGTGTGCATCTACGCCAGTGTAAGGTCAAAATTTTAGTCGGATGGGCCAGCATAATTGCTGATCCACGGGCAGAGGGAATAACTTGCCTTGGGCAGTGAAAATATAATATTGAACTTTGAGCGGCTCAGGTAGTACTCGTTACTAAAGTGACTGAACGTTTGTGCAAGTTACTAGTCGTACAATTGTGGAAAAAGCTTTGGTTATGGTCCGTGACAGTAGTTGGTCAAATGTCACACCCGTTCCTGCTACCGTTAGTACTAAGTTAGTGATTTATGGATCGACCCAGACTTGATGGTAGTGTGTATTCCGCTGGAGCTTCAACTTTTCTTGGTGGTGGCACTCGTCAGAGTCATCACTAAATATTTGTTCAAGTCGTTACGGCAAAGAGCTGATGTACTGTATCGGTCGGATTTGGTAGAACCGTAGAACGAATACACACACTCCGAGTCACTCGCCGGTCTGTGGTATCACCTCGATCGGACGGGCGAGCGAATGTTCGAGCAACGGTGCGGTGGTATATAATCGAATCATTGAGGTAGGGACAGTGAAGGGGTGGTGTATCAGTTAGGTTTGGTAGAAGTTTAGAATCGTAGAAGGAATGTACTCGATATATCACCTAGATTAAGTGGGCCACTAAGCCTGCGAGGCTGAATGATATATCAATTATCATACTAAGCGCCTGCTGCCTCAGTGCCATGTGATGCCAAAGATCTCACATGTTGCAATGTGCATAGTACTTTTTGGCCAATAGTCAGCGAGCGAGATAGAAATAAATGGACAAACGCTCTCCACTGTGATCATCAGCTTACCTAGAATTTGCTAGTAGATCCTGATTCTGACTCCGAATAACAAAAAGTAGTTATATACTGATAACCAGAAGTATACCATTCTTGCGCTTACAGTTGAAAACCGTGTTGAAAAAAAAAACGCCAACCAGGAGACCATTCTTTCGCGCGGCTCCGACCAGTTCATGTAAAATTAGAACATCAAACCAAACGACCAATGTCCATTAAACGTGCACCAAGTGAGCTACACCTCTACGATTTTTTAAAAAGGATAATCGATCAAGCGAGATAAACCAGTGACTCCACCACGCACAACTATCTGAACGCCCACTAAGCAAGAGAGCAGTGGATGCTCATCTGTTTACCGTCCTAGGAGAGTCAAATTCAGCAGTCATTCTCTCGGTGAGGTGATTTCGATACACACATTGCCGGTCAAGTCCGTGGTGCAGCAAAGGGACTTCTCGGTGCACACCGAATTACTGCTATCCAGGTCAAAGCAGTCAATCCCGACGAGGGTATCTGTCTGATCGCTCTGAACACCAGAGACGAGGTCACTGTGCCCGATGTTCTGCAGATCCTGTTTCACAGTACTGTCGGTGTTCTATGTGAACCAACAGCCAACCGTCAGTTCGTGCACTTCACTCGAAATGGTATCATAAACTTACCGGCAGCGTGCTACTGCAGCAAGTGGGATGATGGTTGGCGGAGCACTGAGGGAGAGACTGGACAGTGTTGTCAGTGGACGACTTGGCAGGCTGGGCATTGGCAGGTTGACCAGGCTGGACAGCAGCAGCAGAGACGAGGAGGGCAAAGGGAAGAAGGACAAAGACGCGAGCGAACATCGTGGGATGGGTAGAAGACGAGTGAGTAGATGTCTGACTAGAAGTAGATGAGAGTTGTGTTGGATTGAGCTACGGTCCAAGGTCGGATTCGGTGTGGTTTTATACCTGGAGAATCAGACCATCGCTCCTAAATGTTTCAGGTTCCTTGATAGACGAACGACTGCGCCGCAGCTTGAGGGATACTTGCTCAGTGGAAACAGTAGTTGGATGGTAGTTGCTCAGCGCTCAAGCGCTCAGTAACGAGTTTCCTGACCTTCGTGTTGCATACTGCCGCCGAATGGCAAAACCTCCGGTTGACGACTCTCATCCAATCAGGGCCTTCGAATGTCAACGAAAGAGGAGATTAAGGGACCCACTGAATAGTGAAACAGGCGCAGCCCATCATGAAGCCCGGTTACCTCGAGACTCAGGATGAAACGGACTCAACGGCCCTGCCTGCGGATTTAACTGACGTGACATACATGGAGGTTCGGTGTGAGACCATTGAAGCCGTCCTCGTGATTTACTACTATCAAGCGTGTATTTCGATGCCTTTGTGCCAGTATGTTGAAGGCCCTGGATGAGGGGAATACGATTCTTCTACCTGAAAGCTGAGTATGCATTAGAAAGATGAATGCCTCACCAACCCGAATGATTGCCTTTTCTGGCGAACTCAAACTACTCTAAAATTGACTAATTACGTACTGGTTATGAAAAAGTTCTATATCATGACGATGGCGAATAGTGATTCACTGACAAACGAGAGTCCAACTCGTCATCCATGACTCTGGACAGATAGACTCGAAGTTCGGCACGTATACATGGCGGGACACTACTGTCATATAAAGGTGGAATTCTTTTCCGGTCGGACGCCGGACAGCGATTCGCCACTGCATATTGAATCGCAAGCGATGCCCCGGGCTTAGCACCCTAGTGCAACACTATACGATGACAGTGCGTAACCCGTTCTCTACTATATCCCTGTGTCCATTATTCACTTGTTTCCCCGCTCCAGTCATATTCACCGGTGCTGACAGCTTAGCGTTAGTATTCACACTCTTTCGTCTTTGTTTCCGATGGCACATACGACCCTTCTGGTGGGAGGACGCATGTGCAGCCGTAGCGTTCGTTCCCGGGACGGTGTTCATCACCACCCAATGTATATTTCCGTCGAAACTGGCAAGTACCAGCCGTCCCTTTATTTTAGCTCGTGTGCGCTGATATCATGTCACTCTTGACCCTTCAGATAACCATCACACTGCGATCGTCGCCAGTTGGACAGGCTCGGCTGCTTCTTCGGTTGTTGTGGTCTGGCACGCGACACAAAAGTGCGTTCGGTCAAATATAGCGTTGACCTTTCAAGTAACTAGTAGGTCATCGATCATCGATCAAGGTGTACCATCGTTCCAGCGGTGTCTCACGGTTTCCCCCTGTCCGCTTGCGTTTCAGGCGCAATCCTTGTGGCTCTCCCTCTTAAACTCCTTTGGAGGATTAAGCTTCCCCAACCGCAGCGTTGAATGATCTTGTCCTTGTTCTCGCCCTGTTCTATTGTGTCGATATTCTCGTAGACAACCCACGGGATTTTCAAATGCTACTTCCAAAGTATCCAAACGAATTCAATCTGTCCTTTAACTTGGAGGTAGGCGGTTTCTGCAACTGTCAGTGCGCGTTCTGTGGGCGAACTAAACATCACATCACTATACGTAGATCGCGTCGGCGTTGATCGTGTGTAATTTGCTTGTCGTGGCCACGTACATATACAGGGTGATCCGCAAAATACGACATCGATCAAACACTTCTGGGTCGGACCGGTTCGTCGGAAGATACGGCGACGACTTTACCACTCGCACCTCAAGGACTACTGAATGTCTCCCCACAGCACACTTGAGGATCGAGGCCAGTTATAGTTATAATGGTGTTGCTGTCAGCGATGGCTCGTTTTCGTCACGCCCTCGCTCTGCCAATGAAGAAAAAAGTGGAAATATTGGAAATGTCGATTAGATACTTGTTGAAACGTTGATGCGTCAAATTTACTTTTGTTGTCGCAGTATTTATTGCCACCAGTCCATCGCAGCTTGATGCCCGGGGAGACTTGCTCTTGCAGTCTCGAGTAAAGTCCGAGCAAGTTAGTCAGTAATCAAAGGGGGGATATTCTCCGGCGCACTCTGATTTTAAGTCCGTCGTGGAATGGCCAAGCGATGGCCGCCGAAGAGGGAGCGTGTGTCCCTTGGGTCGCCGAGGAGCCGAAGCTCAACGGGTGGGTTCAACTCGCGTGTCAAGGTTCCCTGAATGGGAAGTATAGTTTGCGCAAGTAGTATCCATGCGACAGTTGAGGACGATGCGATTGGGGGATACGATGGGTAATGGGCGATGGACGAGTAAGATCACGTCGGTGTTGCTGGATACTACACAACACCTCTTGACTGCACGTACATATTGGTCCCCCCGTTCAGTAACCAAGCTGCGATGTGGCTGCGATAAGTGCGCCGGACGTACTTACGAGCACTGGGCTGGAGGCGTATTAATGGAAATATGACGTTGTTCGGAGATGCGCATCCGAAGTGGCGCAGGCAAGCCTGGACCAGCGCTATTCTTTGACTCTTTGGGGCGGTTCAGTGATTTGCTTTGCGAGCGCCTCGCTGGCAGGTCAGCGACTCTGGACATGGACATATACTTATCGACGCTAACGACCACTGGCCAGACAACCATGGGAGATGAGGTACTGGACTCACAAAGGTGTGTTGGGCGTGGGATGATCCGGCTACCCAAATTCAGGGCGTGCCTGTCCAGAAGGGGTTCATTGGAGGCTGTGATTGGCTAGGTCCGACCCGCTGACAGCATCGGCCGACCGCACTCACCTGAAAGCATGAGGGGCGGTTGCCCAGCAATGTGCGCTCTCATTGCGATTCGTGAGAGAACGTTCCTGGGTGAAAGGAACGCCACCAGGGAGGTGTTCCCACTGGCTCAACGATTCAGTCGGGTCCCGGAAGATGATCGGCAACAGAGCGGCCGAGGCGGAGTTAAAATTATAAATGCTAATATCTGATTGGTTCGGATGAATCACGTGGCATATAATAGAGGCAGTCTCTCCGGAAATGGCCGGAATGTGCACGTTTGTTCTCCCGTCCTCCTCATAACCCTCAACTAGTGTCGTCGTCGACGTTGTTCCCGACGATGCTCGCACTCACCCCACGAGCACGTTATGCCCTCCACATCGTCCGTCGCCTTGCTGCGGGCATGGCCACCGTCGCCCCACGTATCGGCGATACAAAGGTTCCCATGTCGCTCCTCGAAAAGGGCGCGTACATAAACTACCAGCGCATCGAGGACAACCTTGCCATCGTCCGCGAAAGGTGACAGGACTTTTCTTTTTTTTTGTGTTCCAATCCGACCGACTCACGTTTCGTGCGACTCTAGACTGCGTCGCCCGTTGACGCTGTCCGAGAAGATTGTCTATGGTCACTTGGATGATCCTTACAACCAGGACCTCGTCCGGGGCGTCAGCTACCTCAAACTTCGTCCAGATGTACGTCTGCCGCTGTTTATAGGTTTCGTGTTTGCTCATGATTACCATAGCGTGTAGCTTGCCAGGATGCGACAGCTCAGGTACGCTCGTGTTCTATACCTCGCATTTTAATAGGTACTTAGTGATAGTAGATGGCCCTCCTGCAATTCATGTCGGCCGGTATGGACACCGCCGCAGTGCCTACCACCGTCCACTGTGACCATTTGATCGAGGCTCAGATTGGCGGTGTCAAGGATTTGGCACGCGCCATCGATATTAA
>JBBPRP010000393.1:0-15573 GCA_038093135.1 Leccinum longicurvipes
CCTCGAGACAGCAATGTCTTGGCATGTCCAACCTTGTCCAACTGGGCAGCATAAATGAGTGCACTTGCCCCAACCTCTGGCTTCACATGACCGGGTCCGAGGAAGGAACGCAGAATCGATTCGTCTGCGTAAGCGATCAGGATGTAAAGCACGAAGTCATCTCTGGATGATGGCCAAGGAGGCCCAGAAGCACTTCGTTTCCTGCACATCTGATCCCATTTTGACGGATTTCGTTTCACGTCTTTTTCGAGAGCTTGAAGGGCCGGCAGAACAATTTTGTTTCCTGAATCGACGAGTGAGAGGTGGTCGAAGGCGTGAGACAGTACATATTGAAGAAGTGGATAGGATTCTGGTGGTGGAGTTATGATTTCGTGACGTCCTAAAGTTCCAGATAGCACCGTACGGTGTACGTTCCCATCGGAAAGGCGAGGTAAGGGTCCATTTCCGCCAGAGCCTTGTCCATGGTTCAAGTGTATGGCTATATAGCACATGCAGAATTCCGCTAACTGTCCCTCAGCGAAGTGCGGATCGATGCGGTATGCGGACAACTTTGGGTGGGCCAACTCTCCTGTTAAGTATTCCTGTATCATCGTCACCTAAGCAGAATGACATGCGCTAAAACGATTGAAACTTACCTGAACGCTAAAGTGCGACAGAATCACGGTGTCTGTTTCTTCGTCATGTATTACTAGACTGCTCAACGCATCCAACAAGGCTTGTCCATGCATAGGCGCTCGCTCTGGGCTCAAGACACGCTGATGAAGATCTATCGAAAGTGCTTCGATGATCTCAGACAGTCGCAAACGGGAAAAGGCGGCGACGAGCCAAGTCAAGGCCCGCCGAGCGGCCTCTGCTTCCTGCTCGTGCTTGTTTATCGCGAGAAGAATTCGATTATAAGTCTCCTCAAGCCCATTTGGAAGGTTTTCAAGCGCTTCCCGGATATCCGATGGAGTTACGCATTGCTTGAGAGTGTCGAGTTGACATTGGATCCACCTAAACCTGTATAATGATGTCACAACAGCAAGTTAGCTGTATGGTTGTACTCACATTCCGTCTGCTTTCTCGCATAAATTAAACTGAATTTCTGCTTTAAGCTTTGCAGGTGCAATCCTTAGTCTCCTGTCAGCGTCAATTTCGCGCGTAACATGCAGTTGTATGTCAGCCGACACATCAGTCGACATACTGTCTAATGAGACAGATGGGAAGTTGAAAAACCGGTCCTTGATGAGCGGGAGTGGTCTGCTAGTCACGAACAAACGTAGATTGGCCTGAGTCAGGGTGATAAGAGCATCTAGGAGGGTTTGGGTGTCTCTGCATTCATCAAGCGCATCGATAACAATAAAAGGCTTTCGAGTAAACTGCTTTGCGGCACTGGAAACAAGGTGAGCGAGGCGCTTGGCACTCTTGAGGATGGATCCACTCTGTCCTTTCTCTTTCGACACGTTACGGAGGACATCTCCAGGATCGATGTTTCCATCAAGAAATAAGTTCAGTAGCTGAGACAATAGGGAGCGCATGACCTCGGCAGCGTCAGTGGTGCGTTCGCTCCGGAAATCGCAGTAGAAGTACGCAAGGGATTCTTCGGTTTCAAGTGAACGACTGAGGCTATCGATCACGGAAGCACTATAATTTAAGTTGGCATAACTCATTTCCGAACTAGGGTGGGCGAACGCACGCTAATACAGACTTTCCTGCTCCTGCTATTTTCGTAAAAAAGTTAGTCTGCAGAGTCTGTAGAGTTCGGAACCCGTACGTTTTCCGTGCAACCACAAAAACGAATAGTCGTCATGTCTCCATGCTTTGTATATATTTGCATCAGGCAGCCACATGCATGTGCCGTCTTGACGGAGATCAAGAGTAACCTCATGTTTTTCGGTACAGTTCAATCCGTCGAGCCATTCCAGGATGTCCTCCAATTCTTTCCCTGTAAATGGAACACTCATCAAGATCATGCTAAGGTTTCGATGTTCATGAGACATACAGTCAACTTCCTTTTTCTCTCTTATTCTGCCTGACTCCGATTCGTGCGCGGCTGTACTAGTACTGACAAATAAGCAAATATGTTTGCAAAATTGTAAAACGCATACTCTACGTTCATCGGGATCTCATCTAAGCCACTCGAGGAGTTCGACGTCTTGCTCGTAGCCAATTCGGTGTCATCAACTTGGGCGTTGGAACCAAAACACTGTTTCTCAAGATTCCTGAAGGTAGTTAGCGTATATTCAACTCGACGCTAAAACGCGTACCAGACATCCGTTGTGAGCAAGAAATGAAAATGACTCCTGCATTCGTTAAAGAGGGTGACAGCTTGCTTCACTTTAGCCTGACTGGGTGTAAGAGGTGGTATGAGGAGCCACCTCCACACGGTTTTATCTTCACGATCCACCCCAACAAGCGCGGCCATCGATTTCAATACCTCCCTGCAGGTAGCAGGTTCCCGACTTGTTATCCAGTCGTTCAGACGTTCATCAAGAGTCATATCCGTGTGGTTGATTAGTCTTTTGAGGGTATCTGTAATGGCCAGAGATGTAGCGACGATTTTGTGCAGGTCTCCAGCCAATTGAACACGGGAGATCTCTGCAGATCCACTACTTGCATGACCAAGGTGTACAGCTAGTGCATTGATAAGTCGTTGAGATACCGATATAATTTCATCGACAATTTCCCGGGTCATGTCCATTTTACTGGAGAACTCAAGCGGATGAAAAGAGGAAAGCCGAGGCTAACGCGGTACTGTCGCGGGACCACTTGCATAATTGTTACGTAATGTTCTTGCTTACATGCCTCGACTTCAGGTATCAACGGACAAGGTTGATTGCGAACGACTCAGAGGTTCTCTGGACCAAGAGTTTCAATCCAAGTCCTCACAGACGGCAAGGACTTGCTACAGGTGGCTGATATTGGTGACTCTCTTCAGCCTAGCATTCCTGGTACAACGGTTCTGGTCATCTGTGTTTTCTGGTCAACTTTACGGATCGGAAAGTGACAAGCTCGTCGGTCTTGACGATCTCTGTCCTCAAGTCGAGGCACTCGCTGCTCCTGGACATGTAGCCTTGTTGGAGAGTCTCGACGGAGAGTTTGGTTCCAGCGAGTTTAAACTCAAGGCATATGAGTCGCTGGGTGGCGCCGTCCGTATTCCGTGAGTATTTCGTCTACACTACAGTATCATCTTTCCCTGTCGCTGACTATGAGTGTGGGTACTAGGACGGAAAGTCACGATGACCTCGGACTTCCGTCCGAAGACCCTCGGTGGGAAATCGAGACCAAGCTCTACGAATATCTCGAGTCACGTTTCCCAATGATGTGAGTGTATAGGATTAAATTAGCCCGCTACGCGACCCGGTGGCATTGATCGTTCATTTTTCAGTCATACGAACCTCAAACGCACCAAAGTAAATACCTACGCCTTGGTGTATGAATGGAAGGGAACCGAGGACCTGAAACCTCTGCTACTTGCCGCTCATATGGATGTTGTCCCGGTCAATCCGAACACGCATGATGACTGGATTAACCCCCCATATTCCGGCTATTATGACGGCGAACGGATCTGGGGCAGAGGAAGTTGCGATGACAAGTCAGGTTTGATCGGGGCCTTGTGAGTTTGGGACACACACTTGTGTTGTGCGGACATTACAGTGAATATCAAGGATCGCGGTGGAGACCCTCCTGGAGCGTGGATTTGTACCGTCTCGCACAGTCCTCTTGGCCTTCGGTATAGATGAGGAGGTTGGTGGTAAGGCAGTACGTTGGTTCTCGTTTCACAAAATTGCTTTCAATCCGCTCAACATTACATAGGGTGCGTGCGAGATTGGAAAGTACTTGCTCGAGAACTATGGTCCCGATTCGTTGGCAATGATTATTGATGAAGGGGGTATGTTCATAAATGCTTTTGACAAGAGCATGATCATACTTAAGAGTTGACAGGGGGATATTCCGACCTCAATGGGACCGTATTCGCCACCCCAGCAATTGCCGAAAAAGGATACATGGATATACGTATGGACGTACTGACCCCTGGTGGGCACTCGAGCGTGCCGCCGAAACATACTGTAAGAAAAAAGTTGTTCATATTTACATTGCATTTACATGCAAAATAACAGGGAATCGGTATATTGGCCAATCTTATCACCGAGCTTGAGGCTCACCCACACGAACCTGAATTGGTTCGGGGAACTGCATACTACCAAGCTTTAGAATGTCGTGCGAGATACGATACAGGCTTTCCGGATTCGTTAAAGCAACTTGTGCTGCAATCCCAGATCAACGATGAGAAGCTGCAGGAACTTGAAGATCGTCTCGTTGACTTTGATCCCATGTTCTACGCCCTGTCGGGAACGACTCGGGCAATTGGTGGGCTTTGATTGTCTTGTTTTCCCACTTCTCTGATTCCTTGCTGCAGACCTTGTCGGTGGAGGTGTCAAAGTGAATGCTCCTCCGGAGGCCGTTTGGGCCGTTGCAAACCATCGCATTGCTGAACACAGTTCAATCTCTGAACTGACGAGTCATTTCATTTCTATCACTCTCCCTGTCGCGGAGAAATATAACATGACCCTTGAGGCTTTTGGAGAGAAGATGGGCTCCGTCGGTTCATCGCGGGGAACTATCCGCCTTGGGGAAACACTTCATCCCTCCCTTGTACCAGCGCCCGTGACGCCTACGGCGGGAAGTGGGCCTTACAAACTTTTGTCTGGAACGATCCGATCGACACTGCAGACCCATCTCCGCACAGATGAACTCCCGAGGACCGTCGTTGTGTCCCCTGGACTCATGACAGGCGAGTCTTCTGTGTCAATACTTGTCAGGCATGATTGTACTGATATGCCGTGTTGTAGCGAATACAGGTAAGCGGAAGACGTCATAACGGAGATGAAAGACTTAGAGGCATGGTTGCAATACCCCAGACACAAGGCACTACTGGAATCTCACGAAGCACATCTTCCGATATAATCATCGGGGCGACGGTTACAAAGGACTACATACCATTAACGAAGGTCAGACACTGTCTGTCTGTTGGGTCGAGTTACTTATTATCACCTGGTCAAATAGCTATTCCAGCAGAAGGGTTTTTGGAGCAGATTCGCTTCTTCACCAGGCTTATTCTCAATGCGGATAGCAGCGATATGTTGGTCTGAGAATATTCGTCCATTGTACTATGACGTCTTGCATCATGTACAAGGTCGAGCTTGAGTTTATGATATCACCGCGTCCTTCTGTCAACGGATAATAGACGACATACATCAACTGATGATGGCACAACTAGCATTCTCACAGCCTCTCTGTGCCTTGGGGTCCCTGGTCTAGCGTTTGGTAGTATGATTGGGTCTGCACCCTCAACCTATTTGTCGCCTCACACACCAATTTAGGTCGTGGTCCTGGATTTGGTTTGTATGATTTGTGCAGATCCTATGGTTGGTGAATCCGTGCAGAGATGGTACAGAACCATTTCCCGAGGTAGGTAATAAACTGGCACTGTTGCTCGGGCTCCTCCAGGGGCGGCGTAAGCATCCTAGTGTGGATTCCCACTGCAATATTCTCCAGTCGGATGTCAAGGTACCATGGTCCCTCAAAAACGCAACGTTTACCCCGATGGTCAAATCTGATCGACGATCTTTGGATCCTTAGAAGGGTCGGCGGCAAACTTTGGGCGGGATCAGGCTCGCCACAGGAAAGGAACTACTGCTTACTAGTCGATCGTCCAGTGACTGATTCCGCTTTCCTGAATATCAAGGACTGGGATACCTTGCGATAAGTGACGCCGTTCTCATGGCGAAGTCCACGCTTGTTCAACCTGATTGGTACCCTTGCCATTCTCATTCTAGAATAGACGCACTACGCGCACAGCCCTCGTCGAGAAACACTGAATCCTACTACAGACAATTGCCGTTGATATCATTTATATATCGACGACTTTGAACATTCGAGCCACCTTTTACTGATATGTATCTACACCCTACACCTTCCCTTCATGATACGAACGCAATTCCACATCGGAGGAACCTTGAATTGTCGAGCCTGCCACTCCAGATATATCTACCGCGATTTTATCGGTCTTCAATTCGCAATCAGGGTTATCTGCGAAGCGGAGAGCGTGTGTTGTTGTGAATGCAGTCTCCTTCGTCCAAGCTACGCCCAATGCCACTCTGTAAATAATGAACTGTGGTGCTAGCGCCTAGATCGATGCCACCTTTCAGTCAATCATATTATAAATGTGACGAGACGTATACCGCTAATGTTCCCCAAACAAACGCGAATGCCGATGCGACATTGCTACCCACGGCCACGCAGACGGCATAACCGATACCGAGTGCGGAGAAAGGCAGGGCGGACTCCACGAGTGTTGCGGAGATATCGACATAGGTCATCGAGAACGCAGGACTCAGCGTTTCATGGACCGTTCGATAAGCGACTAGCAGTCGCCCGACGATCATTAGAGTTACGATGACATTGAAGCTGACGGTCAGAGCAGTCCATGGAATCCCGAAATTTGTGGGCATCCCTTGAAAGATATCCGCACCGGGAACCGCGCTCTCGATTGTCATCATAATGGACATGGCTTATCACCGTTTAGAATCAAAGACACGAAGTGGAAGAGTCTGGAATTGCATGACTCACAGACAGCGGATAAGTATATCAAGGCAGGGAAGGTAATAACCCAGCTGTGATCACGCCAAAATATGAAGCATCTGTACAACTGATGCAGTGAAAAACCAGCTCGTTATCAGAAGACCAGTATAAAAACGTGGCTCTCACCAGCAACCCGTCTGCCATTGCAAAGACAATCATGTCGGCTGTAGTACCAAAAACATTATACCACGCAGAGATATTGTCTGCATAGTAGGCCGGTGGCCCACCCGGGATGTCTCTATCATCGATCCACATTAAATCACCCAATGCGCAATTGGATGCCACTGAAATGGTCAAAAGAACAAGCAAGAGAGAAGAGTATATAATATATAACTTGTTTTTGGGGTGGGGTCGTTTCAAGAATAAACGGATGGAATGGACATAGAACGTGACATAGATACCTGAGGGTGGTCTATGTATGATTATGGTGGAACACGATGCAACGGTCGCGTACCATATAATATAGAGGTGAAAATAAGCCCGACGAACATTGAGCGTTCGAGGGTGATTTCTGCAGAGGGCATTGTCGTGATGCACTGGCAGCCTGGGTAACGGATAGAAACTTGGTACAGATGGATGTAAGCGTTGCTAGCCGCGAGAGGCGACACTTGGAATCAAACAGTCAGTTGGGGCTAAATTCTCTGCCCAAGAACAGACTATCGTAGAAAAAAGAAAGGGGACTTTATGTACTGCATCGCTGGTGCGTCTTTGATCAGCAGCACCTGAAACTCGAACAGTGGCATTGTCAAGGGAGCATCCAAACATCGGTCTCACGTCATCAGTCTCACCCTCAGGGAACCTTTTCGACATTTTTTTGCCACGCATACCTGATCAGGTTAATGTTCCGTGTCCCTGCGTCTGCGACTTTCGCCTTGAAAAGTCACATCTACCAAAGTTGATAAGCTATTTTTCCGTACCTTGCAGCCCGTCCATTATAGCTTTCTTCATCCTCAAAGATCTTCTAAATCTTGATTGTATGCTCCCCATTGAAGTCCAGCGGAGTGTTAGTAGATCCCTTAGTCCGAAATTCTGTGGTGTTCTCTACACGCAAATTTGTGCGATGTTAGAATCAAGATCATACTACTCAGAGCTTAAATTAAGTAATATACTGTAAGTGCTTACTTCTGAATCTCTAATGTACAATCTTGGTTCCATATGATAGCTGAGACAATTAATCCGCACATGCTCGACCCTTAGTACACGCAGGCTATTGCGCTCAAACCTTGAAAAATTGATGGGTGTTATAAACTCAGCCTGCTGGTCAACTGTTGGGGCTGCGTACCAATGGGAAATTGGCTTACGTCAACCACTTGTTCCGGTTTTCCGTGCCTCGCCCGGACTGAGACTCGAATGGGTGATATTGCATTCCGCAAGCGGATATCTCACAGGCTCCCTCGCCTGTCCGAATCATCGGCGTCCCTTGTGTTGGAGTCGTACATATCTGTTGTTGCCTCTGCAAGATGGTCCGAATTTCACTTCTGAAATAGTAGGTGTCTTTTTTTTATGTTCTCGCTGTCTTCTCCAGGCTCGACCTTCAACGACTTATCGACGATATATCAACCTCAAGTGCCTAGCGACCTTACTCCCGTGGGTCATCAAAGAGAGATAATTTTCACTTGTCAGGAACAGATGACCAGATTACGATCCCCCTATTCACCATCCGCCTAGAACACGTTGACAAGGGGTTGGCTGCGTTCCCTCGACCGCACCATTCACGTTTCAACATTATGTCGTGTCCACTGCTCCGTTCATCATCATACACATCTGGAACTCGCTACTGCCAAGTTGTCTACCTCGCACACTCTTTACTGAGACCTCTGCATTTACCTAAGAACCGTTTTCAGTGAAACCACTTCCGACGTTACCGTCTTTCACAGTCACGTAGGCCTTTCCTCCAATCAGAGGGACTCACTGTCTTGTACTGGGTAAACACTGGACTGTCAGGAACGGTCCTGACGCAGTCCTGATCGCCTTACCATTGGACTGAACGTGACAGGTGTTGACAAAATCTTGGACCCTGTGCAGTTCAGTACGCGTGAGATTCAGAGGCTATTCAATACGCAACGCCAAGGATGTTTCTCGTGGAGGAAACAGACAAGGGGAAAGTCTTCCGCTTGCAAAGTTTCTCTGCCAGGAACAATCGCAGGCAATTCTTCAGAGGTCAGGGTTGCCGAAGGAAAATCGCGCCTCCCCGGATTCAACCGACTTGTTACCTATCCTGATTATCGTCCGTCTATACAATTCTGCTAAAATTGCTAATGCTTTCACTCACAAGCTTCACCAGTAAACGCACGCGCGGGTGGATCCCATATGGCAATGTGCATGCAGTCATCTATGTAGTGTGCAGCGTCAAACCTCACTTTCCTCGCCGATTCCAATTTGTGGCACGCAATCTGCCAAATCTTATGTGCGCTTAGATCTTGCAGACGCCTGGAAGCTGGATACCGTACTAAGCCTCCACAAGTGCTTGACAGTGTCGACAGAACACCCTCCCATTTTGACGGTGGTAAGGTCTATCGACATCACTCCATGCTTGTTTCAGATGGCTCAAATGGTTGCACCAACGAAATGTCGCATGTTATGTGTATAGTGTTGTGTTCGTTCATATGGTCCCTTCGTGTACATTTTTCCTGAGCATCCTGCTTTATTATCCATGCCAATTTTCTAGTGTTCTACAAGACCTCGTTCACATGGCCTATTACATGGTGGTGACGTGTTCTTTCCAGACCGAGATACCTTTCCAATGTACGATAAGGCATAACACCAACACATGCTACACCTGGTCTTCACTGCTATAAGACTGCAATTCCGTGTTGGAACCACCCTCGAGCGTGGAGTCAGATGATCGTCCTCCTGCACGCTTGTCTGTGTTGAATTCTTTGCTGGGGTTGCACGCAAATTGAATATCTTCGATCGGTGTGAACATGGTGTCCTTCGACCAGGCTATGCCCAAGGCTACTCTGTAAATGATGACCTGTGGCGACACGGCCTGAAATGACGTCACTAGTTAGAAGTTGCTCATCCGTGACCATGCAACTATCGAATGCGCACCACAAACGTCCCCCAGATGAAACCAAAAGCGCTCACGACGTTGCTATTCAAAACCTGGCAGATCAGATAACCGACGCCGAGCACGGAGAACGGCAGGGCGGACTCGAGGAGTGTCGCGGCGACATCAATGTAAGACATCGAGAAAGTAGAACTCAGGGTATTTCGGACCACCAAATAGGTGACCAACAGTCTCCCTATTATGGTGAATGTCACGACCAAGTTGAAGGTGACAGTCAAGGCCAACCATGAAATCACGAAATCCGTGGGCAATCCTTGGAATACGCTGGCGCCGGGAGTTGCACTGTCGATTGTCATTATGATACCCATGGCTTCGTTTACTACTCAGAGTCTGTCAAGAGGCGATGGGATGTGAGCGACTGACCTACAGAGGACGCGTATAACAAAGCAGGGAGGATAACAATCCAGCGATGATCACGCCAAAACATAAAACATCTGTATAACTGACGTCTTACTTTCAGCTAACCTAGTATTTCTATACGAACCTGACGCTTACCATCAAGCTGTCTGCCATTGCAAGTGCAGCAACGTCTGCAGCAGTTCCAAGAGTATTGTACCAGTCAGAGATGTTGTTTTGATAGTAAGCAGGTGGTCCACCCGGAACGTCTCTATCATCAATCCACATCAAATCGCCCAGTGCACAATTTGTTGCCAGTGCGATGGTCAAGAAGAGGAGCAAGAGAGACACATATACGATGTAGAACTTCCGGTATTTCATCCGTTTATTTTTCTGGAGCAAACGAATAGATTGGAAATAGAGTGATAGATTGATGCCTGGTGAGGTCCTATGCTCAATCACAGACTCGGAGGGGGCACATAACACGAAGGTGGTTGCTTACCATACAGTATGAGGGCAAAAATGATCCCGACGAACATCGAGCGTTCGAATATGATCTCTGCAGAAGCCATTTTTGCGGTGATGGTGATGGATGAGAGCGCCTCAGGCTCTGTGGAGATCTCTAGTATGATTCCATTGGTGATTATATCACGATTCCACTACTCGACTAAAAAAATTAGCTTGTGCACCGCGTCAGCTGCGTATCCGAAGTGTCGGACAGAACTACGGCGATTATTTGGTGATCCGGTTGCTTCACCGATCGATCATCAGAACACCGATCAGAGAACTTTGCTGAGTTTGATTCCAGTTCGCGTAATTTTACCCAAAACTTCCGTGGCACACGTGTACCCACTACCCAGAGTGTACAGCGCTCTGGGACTGACATCTCAGTGAAGCCTCCCAGGAGGAAATGAACCCCTACCAGAAGAACAATGTTGGCCTGAACTTGTGTATTGAAGCTCACCTTCAACATTGTACAGTACTAGTAATGTGCCATGCGCACTTACCAAACGACCACTGGGGGTCTAGCCCAGGGGTGACACCTATCGAATATTAATTTATCACATTACAGTGACAGGATATTTATGCGATCCCAGTATGTGCTGTATCCTGTCCATTTTCCGCCATCCATCTCTGACGATCGTCTTGTTTTTTCTTTACTTCCTTGTAGATTTCCCCCCAGTCGGTGCACTGGTGCGTGCCAAGCAACGTAGTTTCTCCAGCTTGATTTCTGCCCTTGACGAACCCGTTCAGCATCGTGTTGCTCCTGCAGAATATCATCTGACGAATGTAGTTCAAGCAGTGCTGCACGAGCGGCGTCGAGATGGTAGCATTCGTCTGCATCGTCTGCACGATTCCCTGGCGAATGATGTTCAAGCATCGGAGTTCGTGGAACATCGATATGCTGAACGTTTGATGTTCATCGCCGAGGTAGATGAGACCGTCGTCGGGCGTCAGTGAGGACCACTCAGCGTCAGCGTCAAGCGTATCGAGTCCATAGCGCACGGAAGCTTCCTCGAATGCCAAATACACCGGTGAGGGAGCGTGTGGGGGCCAAACAGCGGGAGAATCTGGAAGCGCGGTCGTTATGCGCATCCAGACATAGATCTCGTTAGTGATTAATGACTTACCAGTTGAAGTCCCTGCTGAGGTACTTTGAATTCCGGGTTGCATGTACTTGCGCAACTGGACTGTCATTATGACTTTGCAAATGATAGCCAGTGCGAGTAGTGCACATCTGTGGTAAATGGAGACATCCTTTTTGGACAACTTGTGTGCTTGCCGCATAGCGAAGTCTCGGAAAGCTCTTCGAGGGGAGTGAACTACCTCTGAAATTCATTGGCATACTCAAATACTTGGCTGCGGGGCTATGTTTGATGCGGGGCTGTTACATTCCTAATTCAATCCTTTCCGTGTATCATCTGTATAGCCATTCACATTTACTGAGGGGCTACTGAGAAGTAACAAACACTAGGCCTGGGGTCTCACTCCGTACCGCTTCAAACCCCATACCTTGACGTCACTTTTGTCCCCCGGATGGCATATGGTGTACGTGCCTATGTTTCGCATGTGCATTGACTCGTAGAACTTGACCTATCGGTAATTACCAGAGTCAGTGAGTGACACCTCTTTCTCCTTTCATACAAACGTACGTTTTTCTCGGTGTCAGTGAGACATCCAATCGCCTCGTCGACGGTCGCCTGATTAGACAGTCAGTTGAAAACACTACCTCGCAGTCAAGCATCCCACCTTTTTCAAAACCTGTTTATAGAGCGAAGTTCCAATCCCATTTCCCTGGTATTCCGGAAGCACGGCGATATTGTTCAACCACCAGCTCTCTGTTGAAGTCTGATTTCATGATCAGCACAAAAGAGCAAAGGCATGTTGCTCAAATGAGATAAAATACCTCTAGCCCATAGTGCTCCATCAAAAACTTCTGGACCTCCGCATTATACTGAAAAAAACACTCAGCACGACACAAAAACGGAAGAAAGGGGAAATGAGACTCGCGTCGTTGATCCACCAATCCTTCGTGGCCTGCTCCAGTTGGTTGAAGAAATCATTAAATCCAGTCGACTGCCTTACATCCTCACTACAAGAGCACGGCGCTTTAGGACTGGCAGAGCGCGAAGGGAACGACCGGTTGACGTACGTGGCAAACAGGGATTTTCCAGGAGGAAACCATAGCGCCGTGCCGATGATTTTCCCCGTCGCTTCGGTGGCGACGTAGCAGTCTCCGTCGATCAAGCAGCTTCGAGTCATTGAGCGAAAGAGATCGGGAAGCAATTCTAGCCTTCCACCGGTTAGCAAACTGCAAGCTGGAGCTATTCAAAAGACACATTATGGACTCCTCAGGTCAAACGCTGGCGGCGAAGCTCACTCACAGTTTGCATCAAGATATGCAAGGTTCGAGATCGAAGCTACCTCTTCCAGTTCATGGTCTAAGTGTCGTCAACTCAGTGGACTTCACCAAATGGCCTGACTATAGATGCATTGAAAACATGAAGAGGAACTAACCAGATAACTTAGTAACCAAGGAGATGTTGGCTTTGATGTTTTGCATGGCAGGACTAAAGGCACGAGAGTAAGGGTTGGCGATACATATATGTTACTTTCTTATGTACTGCTCCGCAGGTATGACTTGAAAACCGCCGTTCAGTTATTCCCCATAGAGGGAACAGTACCATATGCTCGCGATATCCCAGATGAGATGAAAGCTGTGAATGAATGCATCATGGACCGTGGCTTCAGACTCCGAACAATCCGTGATGCCCGATGCACAGTGCTGATGGAAGCGCGTTGAAAGCTGTGGAAGGCCCGCAAACTGCCGAAGCGAGGCGGCGCAGCTAACGTTATGACAGTCTGTTGATGACCTCCGAGTACGTTCAGCGCTGTTCAGCACTGAGCATAGCGGATTTTGTGCATCCACGCATGTCGTATCCACAGTTTCGGAAGACCGTCACATAATGCTATAGATAGAGGGACAAGGGCTATCTACACAAACCTGTCCTATCCTTCAGGTCCAGAAATTGATACAATAAAGAAACGACGCATGTAGGTTTAGATAGTTTGATATTGATACATGAAGAGGCCTAGAGGAAGAGGTCAGACCAGGCTGAATAACAAGGGACTAGAGACCAACCATGCGACTTACCAGATTGATCGTTTCTTGTCCCGATCAGGTCGAGATGGCAGTCCGGGTCCGAACAAGCCAACAAAAATGTATGGTAGGAGAGCGACTTACACGGAAAGGTTGGTGTCTGAACGATAGTATCCTCGGTGAGGACCAGCTGTGCGAACAGAGATTCCGTCGGGGGAAGGGAAGAGTAAGAGACGGTGCGGAATTCGAGCTTGTTTCGAATCGGCAGGGCATACACATCAAGCGTGAAGGTTGGCGAAGACATCACTTGTCCGCCCGTTTGGTTCAGAGGCGGAACTCCGACTGCCAGACTGCACGACTCCATCCCAAAGTCAATCGCTCTGAATTGTGCAACAGTGGAGATCTTCCAGGACAACAGACAGTCAGGTACTTGTTACCACTACGATGTAGCGCCAGGTCTAACTCACCTCTGGAGTGACCAACAGTCGCCGTTCTATGAACGGCACGATCCCAAACTTTTCCACAGAAAATCCTATATGGTAGGTTGGTATGATTTTGTTGGGCGCCGTCGGGGTGACTTGAACGAAGGACAGTGCATGGTTGACTATTGGTCCATGTTGAGAACTGCTTACATTCCCCTTTGAATATAGGATATCTAGGTTGATGTACGAGCTGCGAAACTCTATCGGTTTCGCACCAGGCAGAACCCCGAATGGATCGAACCGAACGGTGAAGAAAAGGAGGACAAGTAGATCCATGATGGTGCAGACTATCACGGTCACAGTCGCCAGTTGTATAAAGTGAGAGGTGAAACGAGGCCACCACTCGTTAGAATCTGCAAGAATCATGTCCAGTTTACGATATAATAACAATAGAAGAGAAACTCACCAGGAATGTGCACGTTTTCAGGAAATTCATCTGAAGCCGAAGAGGATTCTGAATTCTGCAAAGGAAAATAACCACCAAGGTTTTGTGTATGATACATTACAATGGAAAGTTGCCTCCTGTGCTGCGAGGGACAGATAAGTTGTTAAAACGACTCGGAATTACGGAAGTTGCGCACAGGTTCTATGCATGGTTGTGAAATGAGTAGCCGGAGAAGTCTACATGCGTTCAAGCTTCAGTTCCATCAGTAGCTTGGGGCGGCGTGACATAATTACAGCCGGGCACGATGAAGGTGCGCCGAGATCATCATGACACGACTCACGCGAGAATATTTTTGGACAACAACGAAGGGATCAGATTGGCCCATTCGGCTAATGTGTACATATAATTAGAACGAACGCTCAGTATATTTCACGCGAAAGAACAGAGCGTTGCTTGGCAGGAAGAGGCTATGTGCACCAAGTCTCAGGTGAGCAGTGCAGCTGTGTTCGACGTGTGTAGGATTGCGACATCTAACACATGTCGTCGCTTGGGTGTCTGTGAGGCCTCCGGACTTGAAGCCTAAGAAAGAGGCACCGTTTAAACGTTAACAGTACTATGATCATGGACACTGCAATTGATGTCATAGTCTCCACAGCACACAACGCGGAAATACAAGCCCCAAAATAGCGTCGGTGGTCAAGTTTCAACTGAAGCAACTGCTCCATCTCTCCACCGGCTACCCCAATTACTCCAGTCATACGTAGCTCTATCATACACCGCCCCCCAGTCCCTGCATATGTGCGTAGCCCCAATTCTGTCCGCGGTGAAGTTCCGGGCGACAAAATCCCCCGGTTCCAGCGTCCTGTCCGCCTGACACAGACTGCACTGCCGTAGATAATTAAGACAGTGCTGCATGTGACCAGAAAAGTACGCCTTTGAGGTTGACAGAGGGTCCCTGAGCGTCCGCTCGAATTGTCTCCAGCAGTGCAACTCATGGAACATGGACAGGTAGAACAGTCGGCCATCGGGACCGAGTCGCTCAGCGCCCTCTCCGGGAGGCGATGTCGAGGACCAC
>JBBPRP010000394.1:0-15558 GCA_038093135.1 Leccinum longicurvipes
CGTGGTTAATGATTTTAGTCATGTGACTAGTACGCGGAGTTCTAAAGGGTGCAACGCGTATAAGGATGGCGCGTCTGTTATAAACTGGAGCGACGTTCATCTCCGTCTTGCGCCATATTTTTTCAAATGGAATACCCAGAAGAAGATATAAAGCCGATGATTCTGGCGGACGACCTCCCTGACGACAAGAGCTGGTTTATTGGAGCTCAGGGTGTTACCAAGCTCAAACAGTCAAGATACGAGGATGTTTGGCCTGAAGATGTGCACGCTGCGTTCATGGAAGGTTGGTTTATCTCGCTTTATCTATATACCATTCTGCGATCGCGCTTAGCTGTTGCCCTCTACCCGCCGATGGGTAAACGGCGCCTCAAATACTACCGAGTGTCTGCGGATCAAAACGAGCATTTCTCGGACTCCAACCGGGCTAAGTCTTTTGGTCGTTGCCAGCTTATTCAGTCTTATATTCTGGAGAAGACTGGAAAAAATCGTTCGAGGAAGCAGGTTTCTAGTCATCTCCAGAGACTAAAGAAACTCCACAAGGACAACCCTGCCAGTTTGTATTGTCTCGTACTAGTTGCCGCGAAGTTGGAACCTAATTTCCTTTTTTAGCCCGCCCCCTTTTCTCAGAGCGTTCTCACCTAGATCCTTCGGAGCATTACTCTGGAAACCAAACGACCGCTATACCCTCCCAAGATATCGATATCTTCGCAGATATTTCTTTTACCACTCGCGACCTCAAAAGTGATTACGATCTTACCGTCAATATTCAGAATATGGATACCAATAACTCCTCTACGTTCTCCTGTGTCTCCGAGTTGGAGGCTCCGTCCTCTAATGCCGGCTCATGCAGCAAAATCAGCCCACCGACATATCTTCACAGCCAGCCTTCCTGCATTTTTTCTCAAGATCTTCTTGTATCACAGCAATACTCAGCTGCCGACGACTGCGACTACCTTTCCCAGCTGCAAAACCAGTTACTGTTCAAAGATGCGATAAATGGAGGATCTCGGGCCGGTTCAGCATTAAATGCTTCGGCGTTTTCGATGTCATTGCGGTGTCTCGCTTCAAGACGTCGACAAGTGGACTTGGATTCAACAGCACACCTTTTTCGTCCAATTCAGTCTCCTGCATTCCAATCGACACATCAGTGGATTTCTCACGGCGGCCTGATAGATGGTTCCTGCAATTCTCCCCTTAACCTATCCCAAGACATTTTCCATACATCATATTGTCCTCTTCATTTGACGGAACTCGACAAGCATCGACTTGACCCCGGTTTCTCGTCCGACCCGACTTGGCCACAGCATCCTGACATGTATCTTGAACCCAGTGATGGAACCTCAGGCTTTGGCGGGGTCCGCTTGCAATACCCCCCGGCAACGCATCAGTACAATCTTGCATATCCAGAGAAGAGGGATTACCACCCCTACGGCTCTTACGATTCTCCGACTGAGGGCCAGGACTTACAGCTACCAAGAGGAATTCCTTACACGTATGCGTTTACAACTCCCGCGATCGTGACTGGGGACGTTTCGAAAGAGAGTGGTGTCAATTTTCCTAGAATTCACATGCCAGAGTCACCCGAAAACCTTGTCTCACCTTTCATAATCAGACCGACACCCATTTATCCAGTCTCGTACGCTCACTCAGACAGCCTGAGGCAAATGGCGGCCCCCCTTGGTCCCTAATGTCCCTAATTCCCAACCGACAGTCGACACCCCTACTCTAAATGTCTCGATAAATTATACGCCGTTTCAGTGTTTTATAGTATCTCATTCTCGCGTGTCCAGTCTAGAATAATACTGTAGCTTTTGTTCGTATTACATTACCAAGTCTTGTACTAGTACTATAAATCATAGCTTAATTGTTTAGTACACGTGTAAATTTTTCTATATATAGACGCATGTACGCGATACTGCCGTACGTGGCTGCCTTTGACTAGGACTGCTCACTAGTGTGGAGCCTCTCATCGCAGGCTCCAGTGTCACAAGTGAGCCCTCCAGGACTTTGGCACTTCTCTGGAGTGTGCGAACAACGATGGAACCACGGAAAAATGCAAGGCTTGCCCTAGCTTCGCTGAAGGTATCATTTGTCCTCTGAGAGGCTAGTGACTGGAATGTTGCTGACGACGATGATTTGATGGTGCCAGGCGCCGAGAATCAAAAGGCAACAGCTGCGCAAGGTCTGTTCGTTTTCCTCTCTCGGATGCATCGTTTTCATTGATCCTGCAGTACTCTTGGTTACCGGATGTCTTCCGAGTAAAAGGCAGTGTACGTTGAATATTCCATATGTTGCCATTTTCATGCATCTAAAGGTCGACACGTAGATTATACCCCGTATTTTCGGTCCTGTCTTTACGGTGACGGTATTCTCTGTCATTGTCGAGTTTGCAAGGTCGCAGGGACATAAAATCGAGCTCGCGAATTCAGTGGTTCCTCTGCTTTCAGTCGTGGTGCGTTGACCATTGATTCGTGGGCAGATGACCTTCACATAGACTAAACTTCTCCCCCAGGTTGGCCTCATTCTGGTATTCAGGTGAGTCATAACATTCTTGCCCTACCTGTCGCAAAAGATTGAACGTAGCCTCCAGAAATGGGTACGGTTGACCAAATGCGCGCCGATTGACAAGTGAAGAATGCTGACCCATACATAGTACTTCTTATGATCGCTATTGGGAAGGCAGAAGATGTTTTGGGACCCTCTCATCCAACGTACGATATTGCTTACCTCGTCCACCCTTATCCTAAATCAAGATACCAGGTTCGCAATCTGTCTCGCATGCTTTGGGTTCATGTCGCCCTTCCTCCTGAAGACGTCTCGGGGAGCACCAAAGCCAGAACTCCGAACCCGCAACTCACTGACGTTGAGGTCAAACGCCAGAAGATTGAAACATTGCGCCATTGCCTCGGGTTTGTCTATGCAGTAAAGCACTACCTCCGCGGAGAGGATGGAGCTGATTACGACGACCTGACCGGAATTCTGCCACCACATTTCTCCGCGCACGGTGATTTAGGCTATACCACAAGTCACAGTCACAATTCTCTACCCTATGCAACAGTGCAAAGTTCTGACGGCAGCGTTCGTTCTGGAGATGCCACGAAGAGGATTAAACGGAAACGCAGCAAGAAGAATACAAGTTCACAGACTCAAACTTCCGGACCCACTACTCCTCTATTGGGTGATTCTCACAGAGTTGTGGAGTTTCACCCATATGCCGATCACATTTCGATGCCGCTTCCTTTAATGTTCGTATTTCGAGATCTCGTCATTGGTGTCATACTAATTTAACCTTTTCTTATAGTATCGCCCATGAAATAACGAGCGCCATATTCAAGTTCAGAAGAGAAGGTTTGCTGGAGACAGTTGGTCCTGCAGGTAAGATTAGTGCCCGACACCGTACCTGGGTTGATTTTTGCATGCTCAAGGGGCAAATGCGATGAATGGATTGCAAGTTGTACCTCTCAGTTTATTTGTCGAATGTTAAGGACAGCTTTGCAGGATCCAATCTATGGTCGACCAGATGACGTGTATGGAGAGGATCGCCAATTCCCCCATTCCTTCTCCCTGTTGGTTTCTTACATCATGCTCTGCCGTTTTCTCATCTAATTGTACGTCGATAGATGGAATTCACCTCAAACAATGTGTGACCTTGTACCTTTTTGCTTTACCTCTCACACTCATGGGCGACCTGGGCTGGAGGACAATCCCGATTGTTACTGTGGTTGCATTCACATTGATGGGTATCGAAGGGATTGCAGACGAGATTGAGATGCCGTTTGGTGAGTATATTCCAGAAATTGTCCCGCGCCTTGTTGACCGACACGGATAGGCCTTGACCCGCATGATTTGCCCCTTGGTGAGTACAAGTGTTTCTAATTGGATCAGCTATTTACTCAACCTGGGCAGATACCTACTGCGACGATCTGAAAGAAGAGGTGTAGTAAGTGCACGCGTACTGTTGCTCGAGGCCCCACATCTTATTTTGTATGGTACAGTTATATGATCGAGAGATTGGCAGAAGGTGGCCATGGTTCAAGCGAATTTGATGAAGGGGAAGGAGATGACTGACATGATATTCGTTTCGGACTAACTCGCTATCCCACTGCTTGGATTTGATAGTTTAAATTTCACCAGACTACGTTACCCCGAATCATGAACTCTAACGAAACTCAGGGGTACAGAACTCTCCTGGACCATATGGCTGGGAACAACAAATAAGTAAATGAACAGACTGCACTGACACATCCACAAACCTTGGACGTCAATGCAGTCAATCCAACAGAGTTTTCACTTGTGTGCCGCCCGCTCTGTGGTCCGGGTCTGGGTTTTTCGCCTTTTGCAAATGCATCAAGCACCTTCTTCGTAGTTGCTGGGGTCAGATCCTCCTAGGCTACCATCAGTACAAAGTCCAGCTCCAACTCGCATGACGTACATAAAAGTCATCATTAATGACCATCATAGGCGCATTGCTGCAGGCACCCTGACACTCGACTTCAATGACGGTAAACTTGCCATCCTCGGTTGTCGCCCCAGGCTTGATTCCACCGAGATGAGAGCAGGCAGTATCGAGAATGTCTGTTGACCCGCGCAACATACACGGCGTGGTGGTGCAAACTTGTACAAAGTTCTTTCCGATGGGCTCCCTAGACACACATTGCAATATGTCGTTGCCCGAAGAACTGGCGATGCAAATCGGCGCACCGGTTAAACATAGTGTAGAACGTCGCGACTTCGTAGACGCGCATGGGTGGCATTTCCAGCAGCTTCGCGACGTAGTTCATGACACTGATACTCGTCCATCCTTCGTTTTGTCCCTGGCCGAGATGGAGGAGGGGAATGACAGCACCCTTTTTGTATTGTGGGGGATACCGGGATATGATTTCTTCCGCTTTCTTCAAGTTGTCCGGGGTAAACTCGAATGGTATCTGGGGACAAAAACGTTTGCACGGGGGTATCTTGGCACGGAATGCGAGCAGCACACCTTTGGATTGTTATATTTGGTGTCCCGATGCTGGCAGAGGTCCTTCAGCAAATTATGACGCACGCTGGATTGGTACTAACCACGAAAAGTCCATCTGAACGCCTTGGCAGTGATGTGGATATACACCGCCGGGTCGCCGTGGACCGCAAAGCCGCTGTGGAAGTGAAGAGTTTGGCAGCGAACATGAGTGCAATTGCCAGAAGACTCGTTCAGGCGGTTGCGAAATGTAAGTAACAAATATTCCCACATTCTCCAACTAGTACTCGGCAAGTACCATATAGTACACGCCATCTTCACAACTTTGCTCTTTCACCCCCGGGTCGTCTGCTCCCGTCCTTTCATTTCAGGTTACGTCCACCATCGAACCGCGCCATATCGACGTGATTTGATCGACTTTGAGAAGCACACCAGCCGTGGCTCTTCGCAGCTCAACCTCGTGTATCCCACCCACACCTGCGACTTGAATACCCTTCTCAAGCATGCTGAATACCTGTCCAGCCCACTCTCCCGTCCCGATCAAAAGTGCAGTGTTTTCTAGCCCGAGTGAATGACCACCGTCAACCTCGATACAGCCATCCAAGACGACCAGTGCTAGGTTAAGAGTGGACGTTAGGACAGATGCCTCTTTGTTCTTGCCGTGTTCTAGCGGACCGTCGTCGTCGTCGTCCGCATCCTCACCCATAGGTCTAGCAATTCGTCTAGACCCTAAGGTGAGCGCAAGCTCCAGAGTGTTTGGTGCGATGAGTGCGAGCCATTGTGGCGCATTCTGAGACGCATGCACAAGAATTGCCATAGTGTTCAGAAACGCTGACAGAATAGAAGGATTTAAGATGAGACCTGTCCCCGCGCCACGATATTGATACAGAACATCAAGGCGTACAGTTCGCTCCTCCCGTGCTTGTTCATCCCGAAGGAATGACCAGAATCTGTTGACTAAAGGCATGATGAACCATTCAGCAGCGATGCTCGTGAACGATATTGCGCTTGTTGGATGCTGCGATAAAGTTTTGTGACTGGTCGAACCTACTTCAGTGATCTTTGGGGGCTTTTGAATCCGCAGCTGTCTCTCCCGGACGACCTCAGGTACCTTGTCAACTGTCGCTTCTTGGCTTTTGTGGATGGCTGCCTTGGTGATATCGCCAAGAAGGGGCTGAAGAGCATTGTGGGAGCTTGTGGCGATGTACTTTTGATGCAACGCAAGCGGCAGCTTTTTGCTTGGAAAAGCAGCCCGTTCAGTCGGAAGCGGTTGCAAAGTTTGAGAATATATGGGCAATGACGCTAATTCTCTGGCTCCGAGTGCCAAGGCATTCAGCATCACTGAACGTTGGTCAGATGAATATTGATTCTTAAAAAACTCTTCGATAATGCATCTGTGGTTCCTCAGAGAGGATGGTAAGGGGAAAATCAGGAACGTACTGAGCAGAGACGCGTGGGCAGCATGCCACCAACGCTATTGCGATTAGCTGTCTCTTGTTGTCAAAATCATCAAGATCAAATTTATCGTTGAGGGAAATAAAACCGTAAACGAGGTCGGCGGCGTTTTCCGCTGCATACCAAGTAAGAAGATTGGTGTCATGACGAGCAAAGCTAAGCTTACCTAGTTCTGTCCCAAAGTCTCGTTTCCTCCGAATCAGTTCCTCTCCGATATTTAGGGCCATTTCAAGCTTGTCCGCCTCCTTGTTTTCCTCGGAAGACTGAACTCCGCTGTTTCGGACCAGCTCAACCAACTGGGCTAGGTAGACAGGGCAAGGTATCTTCTTTCGACCGACGCGAAGAGTCGGGTCTTTCTCAATCTCCTGCAGTTCCGATGGTGTGGGTGATGAGGAGCGTGAGGACAACGAAGTATAGCCACTCAAAGAGTCATCTGAATCGTAGTCAGCAGCGCTTTGCACCAGCGTACCAGTCCCCGTGACAGGTCGTGCGGCCGGCATTGGCATTACTTTCGCGGGCAGATTATGATGACTCGGTTTTGCATTAGCCTCACGAATAACGTCTGCTTCATGCCATGGCTCGAAATCAATATCTCTCTGGGAGCAGAGTTGCCTGACACGTTTAGCCCAAACCCTACCATCGTCATCGCCTTCCCAATCGTCAAAGTTCAAGCTCTTGCCGGCCCGGCTAGCCACCACCTCAGCAACCAGCATGCCACATCGACGTACGCTGGGATCCTGGTGGATGATATAGGCGCCTACAGCAGAGACCAAGGGGGCGGAATGTGTGATTGACGTTACTTCATTGGAAGATGGGGGAAAGTGTGTCACGAGGAGAAGAAGTAGCGTGGAGACATCTGAAAACGTTTTACAATGTGCCAAACCATATGTTGCAAGATTGGAACCTACATTGATGTCGAGAAAGCAGAGCGTGCTTGATGTGTTCTGAAGCGCTCCATACATTAACCAGGCGAGATAGAAATACTTCTTGTGCTAATTCGTCGAAATGATCAACATTTACCATGACGGTCTCGCAAGACAGCAGAGATCATCACCTTGTGAAGATTGCGTGACGCTTGCTAACCAGCAAACGAAGACACGCGAATGATTTTCACTCCAATTTCGAGCCAAGATCACAGAGATCAAAGTATCCCAGAGGTCATCGTGAGGACCAACGTCGCCGACCACGTGGCGTAGAAGGACCGCTTCTCGACGTATGATGCCCCTGTCACGAGCGGACGCACCCAACGTCGATTCCAGAGGAGTAAGTGATGAAAACAGGGACACGAGGATAGCCTGTTGGGTTATCACAGAGGGCATTAATACTATTGCGCGGTTCCAGAGTTTCCGATACGGTCGGCTCTCCTCATCAAGGAATTTATGTCGGAGGGACGGCAATATAGAATGAAAGAAAGAGGGCTGCGAAGGAGATGGATGTGCGGAGCTTGGGAACGCGCCTACGTGTACAAGTTTTGAGAAAAGTCGAATCAAAAGAGATAAGTCCTCTGCAGATTCGGTGTAAGAATTCAGGGGCCATGTGATCGATCAAAAGAAACTGGCCTGCAACTTCACGCTTTGACAAAGCGTGGATAAGAAATTCAGTACGTGCACTTAGGCTGTTGTAATAATAAGGTAGGCTGAGGTCGGTTGGAATGCCTTGTCCTTGGAAAGTGTTGGCTAACTTGGCGGGTATAGCAAAAATATTCCGAAGGCAATCGTCCCAGCCAACAGACCTCCTTGCTGGGTCATGGATCGTGCACACCGCATAGAAAAGCCTATCGACGGGATATTCCCTCGCGAGTTTCAGCAGCAAGTTTACACATCGCTGGTGTAACGAAAGGGAAAGTATTGTGGAGTACGCGCATAGAGCCACGTCGCCGGCAGGAGAAGAAGCGTTCGAAAATGCATCTGGGCAAAAGTATTGCAGTACCAATGCGGAGCAGCCCTCCTCCTCCAAGATCGTTTCCCACGTCGGCAGTATCGACTCTAGCAAAACGAGTTGGATTGGTGGAAACACCTTAGCAATATCAATCGGTGCATCTTCGCAAGAGAGTGAATTGAACTTTGTGAATTGTGGAGGCAACAAGTTTGCTCTGGCGAGTGGCAGACACAGGAGTGGGAGCAGTGTCTCGAATTCGGTGATTTGGGTCTGGAGTTGAGTGATGACGTCCTGTAGTCGTGCATTGGGAGACATGATGTATTCGAGTTACAAAAGTATACTCAAGCAGGGTTGAAGGCACAAAAACATCAATTTTAAGACAAAGTATACACAAGACAGCAGAGCACAGAAAACGACGTCTATTTGGATTTCTTTCCAACCACCCTGAAAGCTCCGCTGGTCATCGCTTGGGCAGTCTCGCCCGTCTGAACCCAACCCTCGTCCTCGCTGTTTGTATCACCAGATAGAGGTACTCCCACGGGTGGTCCGCGCACAAGCAGCTCCCCCCTGGGGTCATTCCCCTTCTCAATCGCCGCATCGTCCACGCCAATAAGTTTGACTTCAACATTGATGCTCGGTGCGCCGACGTGAGCTTGTTCTCCCTTTGCAGAAGGTAACGACTGGAGATCAAAGGCGTGCGTCGCAAACACAGGCCCGCTAGTAGATGCGTGGATGTGAACATTGATGAGTGGGACGGAGAGGGCAATCCGCGCCGGTGTCAATGCTTCGTTCGGGAATGAATCTGTGAAAGGCACGACTTTTTTCAACATTCGTATCAAAAAGATAACAGGGAAATAGTCACCCCCACTGACGACAACCGCCTTCAATGAACCTGCCATACGTCCCATAACTTGCTCACGGGCCCCATCGAGCACCACACGGTCCCACAAACTCTCCTTACTCGAAAAGCCTTCAGCCAGTGCTGCCAATTTGTGTCTCCACGCAATGGGATAAGCAAACGACGATTTCTTAGCACGGGAAAGAACCACAGTGGATAAATCTTGTATGTGATCAGGATGAATAAACAACACTGTAGGTGTCGGTATGGGTAGTTTTGCCGCGGAAACGATGTCTTCGATGTTACACGGCGAACCAGCCGAGTCAACTGCGGCGCGATACATGCGGGCCGAATCACATGTAGCAAACGATGCACATTCATACAACACAGTGTATGCAATGGCTCGTCCAAATGGAGTGCTAAGAGAATGCCCGGAGACGATGGTGTCGAGGGTAGATAAAGCTATGGTTGGTGGGAAGAGTGCTCTGATGGCTGTAACTCCAGACGTGAAATTTGAGTGGGTAAAACGTACTCCTTGCAATTCCCCGGAAGGCGTTTCGGAGAAAGCAAGGGTAAAGGGCTGGTTGGGATCTGAAATAAAGGTCCGTGGATAGTATTATTATTTCAAAAACGATAACTTACGAACTGGTGGAGGGGCGACTACATTGGCGACTTGGGCACCGTCGGCCTCGACTTGAGCCCACTCCAAAATTTGAACATCTCGGGCCACCTCCATGGGTCCAATGGTGCCTACTACGATGATTTTATGGCCATGTTCTTTTGCATCATAGATGAGCTCGAGGAGGTGAGGTAAGAAATCTGCGTCAACAATGATGGCTGACGGGGATTGGACCTCCAAAACACGTGAGAGAAGCTTCAGTGAGCTCAAAGTGATAGAGACTATGGAGTGCTTTGCGAGTGCAAGGTCTGCAATGACAAACTCTGCATATATTCGTATTAAGCTCAGGGGAATGGAAATAATAAACTAGCACACCTAGGCCATCGTTCAGAAGTAGTAAAACATTGGAATCCTCGGAGAGAAGGCGGGAAATGCCAGAACCAAAGGCAGCAACGCGCTCGTTGAGTCTGGGGTTGGTAATCTGTACGACAAACTCTAGACATTGCTCAAGACATGTATATCCGGGCCGCTCACTTTAGTCGACCAAAGTGTCCTAGGTGATTCGATTTGGGACTTGACGAAGTCATTAACTAGCTCTGCATCCTTGTCGGGTCTGACGGGCAGCTGAGAGACAATATGAGACAGCTGCCCCCGTATATCAATAGAAGGTCGACATACCCTGCCCATAAGTCCAGTACCATAGTTCCTGTAGATGGCGCTCTCGGTAGGATGTCTTACGCGGCCAACGTCACTTTGTCTTCCGAGCAGGATCGGGTGTACGAGCGGTTGGGGCCTGTACAGGTTCTGAAGAAGAAATACAGATACGCCAATGAAACCCAAGAGCACTGTCAAGTCGTCGGTGACGAGATAGTCTGAAAACGTCATATTTTTGTCTCCTGGTGGAAAGAATGGGACCTATACTATGGTGGTGGCGGAACGGGTGAAACCTGCCACTACCGTGGGTAATGTCCACGCTATCGGATACCATTCTCACCTCCGCCGCTACCGAGCGCCCACACGTATGATCATTAATGGTTCATCGTTTGCGGGTCCTCAAGCTCAGGCTAAACTTGTCGATATTATTGTATGTCGGTGCGGTCACTGTTACTGTATCAGCGGCTTAGATCGTCCAGCTCCACCCGAAGTCAGAACCCCTTTGCTGAGAATTGACACCGTCTGGTGACCTGCAGCCACATCTGGTGTTCCCTCGCAATGCAATGCCCAGAAGTTGTCACCACGTCACCGTAGGCAGCCCGATGCAGCCCGCAGTCTTTTTTTTTGCCATAATGGGATCGGATGATGTAAGTCACCGATACCCCTAACTGAATCAAGCTGTCCTGCTCATTTTCAGACGAGAGTAACCGCCATGGTAAAGTCTCCAAAGGCCACTAAACCCGCAAAGAATGCATATACAAAGTCCCATTACTCTTCACCCCCTTCTTGGACCGATATGATCACGGTAGAACATTCATTATATCATTACCTCAGACATGCAGTATCTCACAATGCTTTGCCAGGAATGCATAACAACAACTCCAGACGGGATCGAGAATGGTGTGTCTCGCCCTGCAATCAAGAAGGTTGGATTATCCCATTCAACCATTTCTTCTGGACTGACTGTCTCCAGTTCATCGATTCAAAATACCATCTACCTATGGATTCTGTCAGCGCAAGTCAACTCAATCGCGCCATTGGACATGAAACGCACACAGGCAACTTTGTTCTTCCCAAAGGTTGGTTTCCCGTGCGTTTATGATGAAATTCCTCTCATCTTGTAACAGGTTCGTCGGGAAAGATAAAATTGTCCCCTAAAAGAGTAAGCGAGATTATAAAGGAGGTGTGTATGATTTCACTCTGGCTCTTTCTTCTGGCTCTCAACCTTTACCAATGAATAAGAAACCTTTTTCAAGGGGTGTCACATTAAAAGGGACTAGAGGATCAGAGAGAGGGTCTCTTATTTCCACCACCAAGAGCACAATGTCCTCTTTCGCGGGGGAGCAGCCTCTGAAAACCATACCGGCATCTAAGAAGTACGTTTCAATGGCAAAGAAGGCTCGTGTGACTCCTTCAGGAAGAGATGTGTCGACCAGGAAAGCCATCACGAAGCGAAGTGGCTTTAAGTCTGTGGGTGTCTGTATCTCGCAAATATTTAGTAAGACTTACAGCATCTTCTCCCAGGCGCTTACTAGTTTGAGTGCTGCAAGAGTAAAGACTAGGTCTGCGACCAAGGCGGTCAGGTCGAAAGGACATGCAGACAAGTAGTTGTGCAAAGTGCCATTGCGAGGTCCGCGGAAAGGTACTGTAGACACCTGCACTTCGCTTGCACTTGCTGACACTCGGGTTTCCAGAGAAACGGTTGTCTACGTCAGATTTCGGTTTTTGAAGCAACGGTGTGATATTGCCAAAGTCAAGTTATAAGGCACGCTCTTTAGCGTTTCGTTGACAAGTAAGGCAATAAGCTAAGTTTGCGTGGGTGCAGTGAGAAGCGCTGAGAATTCTGTCGTCATGTATTTGTCGGGCATAAAAGGATTGGACTAAAACGAGCAGTGGGCGGCGTAGCCTCATGGGAGACATCGAGGCTAGAACGCAAAGCGGCTGTAGAGATCCGTGTGATTGCCGCGTTGAACAAATTACTGGTACCCTGAACTGATATGGAATCGATTTTGTGACAGGGTGATTCGCTATGAGGGCGTTTGCGGCTGGGAAGCGAAGGAAAAGGTCCGAACCATACTGCGTCCGCTGTTTGGGACGGTCGGGGTCCTAGTGATGAAGGATGACTTCGTGAGATTTCTGTGGACAAGAGTTTGGTATGTAGCAGTTTGAGCGGAGGAGGAGTAGATAAGAGTGAAATGATCGGAGAGGTGAACGCGGTTACGTGATGCAATAACGTGACGTACGTACGCAGCAAGATTCCTTTTCTGAATTTTTGATGGATCCGTGCAATTTTGGGTGTCACGTCGTCGGGCTCGTTACCCTCCTCCTCCCTTTGTCTTTCACCATCACCATCCCGCTATCCACCGACTCTTCCTTACCCTGCTCCTTATAATCCTTCTAAAAGCCTTATAGCTCACCCTACCTTCGTTGGTCGGACATAACGTACTCTTACTAATGACAAGCAAGTCCCTCTGACACATATCTCAACCCCTCCAGTCCCTCTATGCACCAACCATCACACCTCCATTCGAGCCCATCTCAGCACAATTATGGCACTCGCATCCGCAAGAATTCCGTCCTCAAGCCAAGTGCGCGTCTAAGACAGAGTTCCCCCTCCCCACATCCTGCACCCCGCAGGATCAAGCCCGTCCCTGTTCCCGCCGCTCACCAGCCTGTCCCCTCCACACCAGATTCTTGCTTCCCCGTCTTCCCTGTCCCCGGTGTCATGCTTCACCCTGAGGATGCATCCAACAAGGTCTTTCACGCGATTGGTCGCTCCTTCCTCTCAGTTGTAAGTATTGTGTCGCATTTTCTATTACTTACGATGCATCACACATACTGTCGCTCATGCCAACATCCCATAGGACAATCGCGCCATGACAATCAAGGATCTGGCGGAAACGACTATCAAATATGGTCTAATATGCCAAAAGTATGTGTGCCCGTTTGTTCATCCCTAATTTAGCCTCGAATTCTGCTTTCCCGTCTCTACATTCATTGCCTTGCGTTTATCTCATATTGCTCACTGGTGTTCCTTCTCTTGATCAGCGTCTCCGCTGCATCTCAGGCTATCACCACCTACATTCGGAATCATATGGCGCGATGCGAGGCACAACAGGACCATCCACTTCTTCTTCGACACGTTTTATCTGGAACTCTCGCGGATGATGACCTCGTTCCCGCGCTACATAGCAGGATGGGTGGGGCAGTTAACCCGACCAAGTCCAGTTCGAAGGACCTGAGGGTCAATGACAAGAGCCCTACACAACCTACGCGAGGTATTCCAGAAGAACGGCTGACCAACTTTCGACGGGGCACGATGGTGTGGTACCTATCCAAGGCAACAGGTGTTTCGTGTCCCTTTGCACGTGCTGGAATCCGCCTATGTGAATATGGGAAGGAAGGAAGGAAAGTCGCGGGAGATTATGGCGATGAATTACGACCATTGCCGAAGAAGCACCCTAGCCACGGCGAGGCACGGTGTGGAGAGAAGAGGAAGAGAATAAAGAGAGGCTGTCGACGGGATTCCGACGGGTCTCGGGATGGTTCAAGCGCTGGACGGGGCAGTCAGAGTCCTGCGATCGACAGTGGATATGGCGAGCCTAGTGCCGACTCTAGCGACGATGAGCGGCCTCCTAAGGTGAAGTTGACTCTTCGTCTCCGGCCGTCTCTACCTTGTGCGCCGAGGACGGATGACGCTTCCCGGTCAAGAGAGGTCGTCGACCTATCAAATGACGGAGATGATTCTTCGTCCGAAGACGACGATGCTTGCGTTGATGATGTTGATGACGTTCAAATGCTACCAGACTCGCCCGAGGCGCCGTGGAGTCTTCCACCGTATCCGCGCAGGTCCATTTCCGTACCGTCCTATACACCGACTTGCGACGAACGCACACATTCGCCGTCATGCTCGGATCAGCGTCATGCGACAATGGACGAGAGAAGGCGGTCACCATCTGTTCCTTGGAGCGCTTCTCCTCCTCCTGATTCTGACCACGACGATTTCGACCTCGACTCGGACGTCGATTGGGACTCTTCATCCTTCTCTATCCACTCACCGGCACCAGCTCTCCGAGTCAAAGTTGAGACCATCGATGACATTCAGCCGTTCAAGTACGACCCTACCGACATTCGTGGGATGCTAGATGCCTGGGAGGACCTCGACTGCGCACCGACATCCACGATGCCGCCTGTTGCCCTCAAGCCATTGACTGCAGACGATTTACAATTTAATCCCCTGGAGCTTTGGGACTGGGAATTTGAGAGTAACTGGACTGGCACTTCAGAAGATCAACATGATTTGCCAGTTGTGAAAATGGAACCGGACCAGCATGAATGCTTTGTTTCTATTCCGGGGTTTGCATTGGGGTTTCCTGCCTCGCCATGCTCTCCGTCCACACCCTCATCCCAACACTCGTCATCCCCTACATCTGAATCGGGCCCGAGCACCTTCACTCGCCACTCTCCTCCTTCACCCTTGTCACAGTCCGGCCCACGTTCTCCGCCTTCATTTCCAATTGAAATTGATAGGGGAGGTTGCGCCCTGACTTGGCAAGATGCCGAGTTGCTTGGCCCGGACAGTGTGCATCTACATGAGTTTGAGGACGGATGGACTAGTGGGGTGAGAACGCACTCAGAATGTAACTTACCTGCCCAACATACTTCAGATGGCCCCGCCTCTTTGCTATCTGTGGAGGACAAGGAAGATCAAGTGGATGTAGCGTGCGTGATGGTCAAAAAGACAGGAACGTATCAAGACGAATTAAGGGTCAATTCGCCGCATCCCTCGTCTGCCATGACGGTAGCGGGCGCTGTGGTGGTCCGCACGTGTCGTCCTTGCAATCCCGACGTCTGTGCAACCCAAGTTGAAGGTGAGTAGCGTAGGTGCCCAAATTTAGGACGGAATATTGACTCTAGTTTGCTTATAGGCATTTCTGTGTACCAGACCAAGTTGGGTCAGGCCTTTCTCTTGAGACGCATCGACACGGACTTTGTGAATCTTAGTACGATTCTATCGCACCTATCCCTATCTCCCCCATTCCCCCTTCCAAGTGGGTGCGTCAACGTGTCTCATCCTTCCTTGTCCATCAATGGAATATGGGCACCTCTCAGTGCCGCCCGCCTATATGCCCATGGTTTATCAAAGGGATTGGAGAG
>JBBPRP010000395.1:0-15547 GCA_038093135.1 Leccinum longicurvipes
GAGAAACGCTGGACCTGTTGGTATGAAGTCTGCTCTTTCCAGTTCTATGACACCGACGAGTCCAGTAGGCCATCCTTGAAATTGCAGTTGCGGAGGAGAGGAAAAACAGATGGACTACTTCCGAATCCATTTTTGGGTACCGAGCCCAGGTCGTATTTCATAATCCATGTTCGTTTACTCAGTCAATGATCAAACACAACGGTTATGGACACCAGAGGCCATTGTTACTGGCAGCGATTAATTTAGGGTTGCCGTCAGCTGAACGCATTCTCTACCCGCCGTGTTTGAGAGTTTCCGGTGGGCTGTACCGGCTCAAGTATGTCCTGCGTTATGCAGGATGATGGAACGATGGATGTGAGTGCGCGAGTCTCGACCTATCGTCGTTGGTACTCACCTGATAGAAGTAGGCGAGGCTCCATGACACCGTTCCACCAGTTCAAGGGCGTGTCCCTGGAAGTCATTAGGAAAGCCTGGAGTAAACAATTCTTGCGTACGAGACGTTGCTGCACGACCGACCTATCATGGCCACGGCATCGTTGCTTCGATTTGATTCCGCCTGAGCTCGGAGAGCTCGTCGTTATTCTTAACGCCGGCTGCCTTGTCCACCACCTTGTCCATAACTTCGTTAAACTCCAGTACGTTTTTATTTCAGACTACAAGCACTGGAAGCATAATCGATCACGCGCTCCTTGCCAAGATCCACAGCGGGGCTGCAACCTTCGTTCTAATGGAGGACGTTAATGGCGAGCCTGATCGTTCCCTTTCAGGATTCGTTCGTTGGAGCTCGTTGTCCCACGTCCCCGTCTGTGCGAATGTGAGTTTGTCCTCCGGCCCTTGAACGAGTGCATCCATATCTAGTACCTTCGATTGCATGACTCTGAGAAACTAACGAATTCGATAGCATAATCCCGCATTTTGCACATCCAGCACGCTACCAGACCATCCGCACTCTCCCGAACGAGGTTGTCGTCGCCGGAACAAAGACGACAGGTCGATGTTCAAGGTTATGCCATTCCCGTGGTACCCCTCCAACTCCTCAAAGGCACCGACGATCCGCGGCATATGTGTGCATCCAACGACCAAGCCTACTGGGTCGTGTCTATGCCGTCCTCGACCATCCCCGGCGGTCCTCTTCTCTGATGAAAGTGGCACGAACCCTTCACGCTCCGCGTCGCGCTTGACGTCGATGGAGGCCCAAAAGGCGAATTCTACCTGGACGACGGTGAAGGCTTCGGGTATCAGTGCGGCGAGCGCATCTGGCGGACGTTCCAAGCGGCGACGTCCGTGTTGAGCGGATCGTGATGGTGGGTGTGGAGGTGCGACCGGTGTCGGCTTTGTCTTTTCTAACCAGTCTCATTGTCGGAGGGTTGGAGAAAATATACTCATGAACTTCGGGCAACTAATACAATTGTGGGTGCACCACACCGCGATAAGGTGATGGTGATATATTATGTGTGTAGACAAGTACACATGCCAGTGGGATAGAGAGATGGGTAAGGAGTGAAGAAAAAGAGGAAAAGAAAGGAAAAGAAACAGGTAAGAAATATCCACAGCAAATGCAAGCAAGCTGTCAGCCCAGAGGAACTGGAAGGGAGAGATATATATACTCATGTCAAAAAGAGATAGGAAATAGAGATGACGACGCGCAGATAACCAAGCTTGCATTGTTTTAAGAGAAACAGGACCTATAGGCTATTCTTCTGTGACATCCAATGCATCCTCTGGCAGCCCTCGCATACTCCAAGACCCCTTGAAGTTCTGAGGGCCATGAGAATGAACAGCCTGGCAAAGCTCACGCCACTCCTCAGGCCATTTGTCCTTCGCATCTTCCAGGAATTTCTCAGCTAGCCTTTCCACATTTTTGAAATGCTGGCCTGCCTTCAGATCGAACTGATCAGCAACTGGCTGGTAGTTGCCATCTGCCCACTCTTCAATGGCTTGGATGATCTGTGAAAGACATGACCAAAGGGACCGGCTTGATGCGAGTGGTTCACATACCAATGTAGCAGCTCCTGCTGCAACGCCTGCAGGATATCCCTCAGGCGGTATTTGATCAGGCTGCCTGGGGCCTCCCTTACCAAGCACGCGCGCGCGAAGTACCTGGATGAGCACAGCGTCCCCGAAGTTCTCCCCGGTTCGCGCAGGCTGAGTAGTTAGTTGGATTTTGGAACACCCTAGTCGGAGGAGAGGGACTTACCACCGTCAAGAAAGGACAAAGCTTCAGAGTCTGGCGTGCTCGAAAAGCTGCAGTGGGTCCTGCACCGCGAGACAAGATGCCGTACTCGCATAACACTAACAAGCGAGCAGTGTCCAAAGCATGTCTGTCGTGCCTTGCAGTACCCAGCAAGTCGGAATGCTCCAGGACCTGCTGCCACTGCTCATCCGGGGAGCGAAATTCGAAGATAATATGGAGAATTTGACTTATTGCGCCGAACTTCCTTGCCTCTGGTAAGTCTATTCCTAGAGATCGCGGTACGTTCCCCATCGTTTGCCCATAGTGTTGCTGACCGGTGTAGAATCGATGCTGTCCCTGCCGGTCTACCAAGGAATCCTCCTCTACTTCACCGCCACAAACGCTAGGGAAATACTGCCGAAAAAATGCAGAGTAGAGTTGTCGCAAAAGATCTACAGAAAGTGTGACGTTTAATTTCTTTGTGTGCTCCCGCAGCATCAGGGTAATCTCGTGGCCGCTCCACGAGTAAGATCCAGTGGTTCTGGGAATCGTGCGGCAGAAGATAAGGCTGCCTTGACAGCCGACTTCCTTTCTGAGGCGCGTAAGAAGTTCAATGATCAGCGGACGCAGGACCGCTAGGTAAAACAGAAGGCAAGATGCGAGTGCGGGTGGCAGGAACCACAAGCAATCTTGTTGGGTTTTCCCTGCTTGTTTCGCAACAGGCTTGCCAATTGCCAGGCATCCATCTATCAAAAACAAACCCCGGCTGGCGCCAGTTTGCGAGCAGCGGTCGAATTGCAGAGTCGCGAATTGAAAAGGTCTCGGAGGGATGCCGCAGGTTAGGGTAGTGGCCACTAGGAAAAGAGTCAGAAAGCGTTCGTTGTGCCGCAGCCATGCAAGCATATCTTCCTCGTCCAGGAAAGACTGGAGCACCGATTTTTCCACAGTTCTGATAGCCGGTTCAAGCAGAGCAGCGTTTCCCTTCTGGCGAAAGATGGACGCTGGGTCGTTGAGATCGTCTGAGAGCTGCGAAGCATCCGGGAAAGAGGCAAATACGTGGCAAATTTCTTTTGGAAGCCACTGGTAGACCATCTCCTCTATCTCGAGCGCGATCCGCCTGGCCTCTTGTCCAATGTCCGCCAGGTCAATTCGATGTCCCTTTCCAACTGCGTCCACGATCATTGTCGTTCCGTCGGGCAGGAACGCGTGGCCTATCTTGGAACCTTCCTTGAAGGCTGTGGGTGCAGCATCATACCAGACCGATTTGAGGCGGTCATACGGCGTGAAGTAATCATGTCCAGGGGTGATCCGCAACCACGACTCTTTCTCCTGATGAATGACCCTAGAGCTCGGGGTCAGATGGGCACAAACTAATAAACGTGAATCGTTGCCTGAGAATATTCGCTGCATGATTACCCCTCTCCGCTCCTTCCTCATCTCGTGTCCTATCCCCATCCTCCTCCTCCTCCTCCTCTTCATCCTCGCTGACACTTGCCTCCGAAACAGCTACTCCTGTCCCCTCGAGCTCGCCCAGGTCTTCAAGTAGCACCAAAGGATCTTTTGTGTTTTTCTCAACCTGCCCCTCGGCGGGTAAGGAGCCAGTTGGCATATTGGTCTCCTTCGCCATCGCCTGGTGTTTGCTGCTGAAAAATGTGAATTCGTCCTGCCCGCTAGCCTTCAATCTAGCGAGATGAGTCACAATCGTGAAGAACCAATACTGCAAGGTTGCACAGTCGTGCGTGAGCTGGTTTGCGGGCTGAAACTGGAGCACGCCTTCGGGGGAAAACCTCAGCGAAACAAGAAAAAGGGACTGATCAGTTGGGCACTCCATCTTTCTGGTGCCATGGATGCTGTGGTGGACAAGCGATACAAGCAGCCTGTGAACCAGCACGATAGCATGGGCCAAGAATTCTTCATCATCTTCGCCGACGCCTGACACGAGGTAATCGTAGAGAGCGGCGGTGTCTGTTACTTGCTCCTTGCTTGCCACGATTGAAAAACTCCCAAGGTGCTTTGAAAGCGACTGGTCTGGTAACCGCAAAAAATAGTGAGCGCGGACTAGCATGGACACTGTTTTTGTCATTATTGTCCGGTACCCGAGGTACGTTCGGCTAGTCAAACCTCGATAGTGGGCTTTCGTGCTTAAACGAAGGGCGGGCTTCAACATGAGGGTAACAAAAAGGAAGTGAAGCGTACCCAGAAGTGATTGCCCTCCTGAGGGACGGGTGGCAGCTTCCCAGGAATGCGTTCGCATCCACAAGGTATCGCACTAGCAAACCATCAACTCGCAGCAAACCTCTCTCCAAGGCAGCTCGCTTGGGGAGGAAAGACATTATCTCCTTTTCTTTCGGCATCTCAACCAACTTCAACAACAAGTCCATGTCCGCACCCTTCAAGCTCTGGAGATAGTCGGTCCAACCCATGGCCACCAAGTGCGGAGCGCCTGCACAAGCAACCGGGCGGTCTGCTGGGATCATTACCTGGTCAGGTTTGCTGCCAGAATTCGGAGTCCAGCCCACTGGAAGCAGAATGACGGTGTCAGTGAGTTCGGATCGCCCCCAAGCCCCTTCCGAACATCCTAAATTGTAGGGTCGCATAATGTAGCGTCGCTGGAGATGGCGTTTCCGGGGGAATTCCACGCCCTGGTGTTCTTTCCGATGATGCTTATGCAGCGTTGACCACCCCAACCATCGAGGTTCAGAGCAAGTGGGGCATGCGTAACATAACCTCGGAAGTAGCCCAGGGATCACATCAGGCAGAGTCTGGGGAAGCTCGAATGTGACCGCATCATCCACCACCCCGTGTGCGGCAAGGAGATGACTGACGATGATCTGATAGAGCTTTTTCTTTTCCTTTCCCGCCACGGTTATATCCAGGTCCTGTTTGTGTCTCTTGGAAATATGGCGGAGGAGATATCCAGGAGGGTATATCTGGTTGCATTTTTCGCACACGAAACCGTGCGGACCGAAGTGCATGCGAAGTTTGTGCAGAATAGCACACTTCGTAATGGGGGTGGATGGGCAACCTTTGGCAGGGTCGACGTGAGACTTCTCTGAGCAGTATGGAGCAGAGACCCCAGAAGTCCTACGGGTAGCGGGACCTGGCGCATCCGTGATGGCTGGGTATCCGCCAGTTCCTCTAGGAGCATGCATTCGGATTTTCTTGCCTGCAGGTACCTCAAGATATTCTTGACTTCCGTTACTCCGCTTCCTTTGCAATGAGCCTGACTGGGGCATTGAAAAGTAGTGACCTTCTCGAATCTCTGACTCGGAGTCGCACTTGAGGTTCGAACCCTCCCACTCGCTGCTACCTGCGCCATCCGAGTCTTCTTGGTAGTCTGAGCCTCCGCGATCACAGCTTGTTTCATCCGAGTGCGGTTCTGGCGGAGAAAAGCTCTTGTTGTGGTTTGAGGAGGGTGCAGAATCAGCGCCCATCAAACGGGATTGCCCTGGTTCATCGCAGAATTCGCAAGGCGGAGAGCCATCCAAGCTACGCAGAGAGGAAAACGAGTGGCGTTGCCCAAAGGCCCGTTGAGGTGTCCGTGAAGAGGAGGAACTTGGATAGTTGTCCATGGTGTTACCAGAGACCAGAACGGAATCTATGGGTTGTGCGAGGCCTATGGCAGAGGAGTGGGGCAAACTACAAATGAGAGCGAAAGATAGGGAGTGACGGCACCCCTTTGTCTTGGCTCTTTGCCTGTCCTCGCTTAGCCAAGCCGGCGTCTTTTATGTATGAAACTAGCAGCCGAAGTGCCTGCTTTGCACGCTTTCTTCATGGAACCCAGGCCAAAAAAAAAAAGAAACTCAGGGCTCATTTAGCAGGCAAACCGCAGGGCACCGGCGGTTGGTCGGCGAGCCCTCCTCAAGTTTGCTTATCAGCGAGTGGAATGCCCTGGAGTCTCCAGTTGCGCCGCTTTTAGAGGCCGGACTGCGACTATGTTCAAAAGCAATTAATGTGACGTTCGCACGAGGGTATAAAGGAGGGCAGACCTGATGCCAAAGTAAAAACTGTAAATATCCTCGCCAACCAGGGATCACTGTAGCCTGCAATGAACCAAAGATTTCAAGCGCGCGTTTCAGGTATGGTGTGCCCAAACTAAGATTTTCGGGGTGCAGGAACCCTCATGTACTTGGGGCTTGGGAGCATAAAATTGGGGAGGAAAAACAAGGGATGCACGAGCTGGCTCGGCATGAGAGACTCTGCGCATGCAGGTGGGACCAAGTCCTGCATCTTCCAGCCAGGAGACCTGGTCCAGAGAATGCGGGTTACGTGGATTCCAGTTTACTAGCAAGCAAACAGTGGTTGGTATGCGCAAGTTTGCCAATGATTACATGCTGACACGGTGCTGCCAATGCAGTAGAAGCAGGCTGAAGCTTGCGCTGCTAAACCGAGTCAGCAATCCATTTCTAGCACACCTAGGCCTTCAGTATCCAGTATCCTCAGTCAATCCTCAGCATTCTCCGAGTTCTTGGCTTGGTGCTCGATCATAATTTAGAGTTGAAGGTGGACATTTCCAGTGGTAAAACCGCCACGTGAAAAGATGTTTGGGTTGAACGAATAAATCGCAGTTCTATTTCTGATCAATACAGCCTATGCAGGGGTAACGACACTTCGAACCTTGATGATGTATGGAGGGTAGAGTTATTCTGGTTGATTTAAACCTCCCTCACGATGCGTTTCTTCTTCTCACCATTGACAAGCATACGGGAGGGAGGGATGCAGTGACCGTCGGCGGTGAAGTCCGAGATGGCATGCGCTCACAAAGAGGATAGAAGGGGAGAGGCGGGGTAGGGAAGGGGGGAGGGGAAGGAAGCTTACATGGGATAAACAAGAGACGATGGTGGAACAGGGTCGAGAACGGCGACGGTGAGCACAACGAAGACTACTCGCTACGAGTACACTGCAGGCTTCGCACCCTGCGAGATCCCGCAAGACCACTGATAACGCCGCCTGGACTGAGTGGCCAAGATCAAGAAAAGAAGCTGAGGAACCTACCAGCTATGTCGGTTGAACTGGAGATCAAGATGAGTATATGCGCACGTAGGAATGAGTCGACTCCTTGGATACTGACCTGTGACCACTGCGGTCTGCCTCCGGTCGCTGTTCTGCTGGTACTCGTAGGATAGGTACCACCCAGCGGAAGGTCCCGTCGTGGACGAAGGGAAAGTTCGCATACACAAACTGTTCGAATAAATAATGTTAGCCACCTCCGGTCGTCCCCAGCTATTACAAGAAGAATTGTGCCTACACGAACGGTGGGGGCCCAGGTGAACCTGGTCCCCATGTCTGACACGTTAGTGAGCGTGCCCACTGGGATTCAGAACGACTCTTTGCCAGATGACGCCTTTAAAGTTGGCATTACTAGGCGCAGGTGAGATTGATGACAAATAGGCAAGCGAAAGAAAAGTTACCCTTGTACTTCAGACAGATCTCACCACAACCTGCTAGCTAGCACTACATTTGCGGGGTAGATATTGTAAGGGAAGTCGGGAGAGACGCTTTGGTTTGTGTTGAAGTAACTCGAGTCGGGGCTAGCTAGGCCTGAGGCCCGAGCCGGGAGTCGGCAAGGTATTTGAGTTGTAGGCTGGCAGAAGATTCATTCCCGGGGAACTTATCCTGATCCACTGGCAGGAAGATGGACTCAAGTTGTTTCCCACGAGAGCGGTTGACAGATTCATCGCAACTCGCTCTCGATGGCAACATTCACTAATACTGTCTCGACGTACCTGGCAGCTGGACGAAACTCTCGCAATACGGTCGATTCATAGCGGCAATCCATACTGCATCACACCAGCACGCGACGGTGTCCTGCCACCATCATACCTCAAACCGACAGCCCAAATATCCAATGTACACCGGAAAGCTCGAACAGTACATTTTCGACAATAGCTATTAGCTGAAGGTAGCAGTATATCAGTGAGTCCTCCTCGAAAGGCCAATGGACATGCTTCGTCTAAACTATCATCTTAGCGAATGGTCAGAAGGGTTATGGAATGTTCAAAGCTGTCGATTGGGCCCGCAGGTGCCATCGTTTATTTTTTCCTCACAAAAGAAGTTTCGGGAGTGCACTCCCCGCTGCGAATCTGATGTAGTCAGACGACCATCATTGAGATAAAGAATGCCATGCGTTGGACAGAGGGATGACGACGTAGGTCGTTCCCCAACTGCATGTCTTGTCTAGCCTCATTGATCATCTGTAAAGCACAGAGTCGATACCCAGGACCAAGTTACCAACAAAACCCGTGTGGCTGCCTAATTTACTCGGGATGGAGTTTTCGACACTGGTAGCGTGGTCCGCGTGGTCCCAAACCTTCTCTGCTTGTATTCTGATGTTCATTCTCTGTAACATACGATGTAAGAAAAGTGGCATTTCATTAAGGATGGCAAAGTAACATGGCCTCCCATCGCGGGTACGAAGCAGATTTTCGACAATTTCTTTGTGACCTTTGGCGTCCAATCGGACTGAGAAAGCTAAGGAACGTCGTTAGGATTCGTCTTGCATCATACTCTTTGCCTGCTCCGTGAGATCAACTTTTGACATTGCCTCCCAACTCAGGGTACGTCCGTATGGATGTCAAGCCTATACGATGGTCGCCACAGGCGAAGCTAGTACGTGTATACTGTGGAAGCAACACAAGTGAGGTGCGCCTCGACAAACATCCTGACCGAAATCGAAATGATCGGGACGAAATGAATCCGAGCTGTCGGAAGTGGTCATGAATGCATTCGGCAGGGTCGTCTGAAGGCGTGGCAAAGTTGAAGCAGGAGCTGGAGCATGGGCAGAGTCAGACTGAGCGAGTCATGGAGATGACGGGCCTGCAAAAGCTGCACCGGAGAAGCCTAGGCCTGAAGTACGGAAAGACGGCACAGAAACGCTGTCCCTTGTGAACGGAACGGTGAGGCGAGGACGAAAAGTAGCTCCATGACAGTGGACGACTCACCCATTCCCCCAGGTTTTCTCGTTGGGTCTCGTGTCCCTCGATCGTTCAGTCATCGATGGGCTACCGACCCCCGTCCCGTTGAACAAGAGAGCCTTCAGGATGGCAAACTGGTTCTGTTGACGAGGAGGGTGTGGCACCATAGTTCATCCGAATCTGCTGATTGTGTCCGATCGAGTGGTGGTGTTGTGCCCAGGTTTAAGGTTGTACACGCAGATAGCGGGCATCCTCAGATAGCACTGACACAGGGGGGTTGGGACGACCTACCTGGCTTCCCAGATCGTCGGCCCGCCCGCACCGCACTGAACTAGGCGAAGTGCCGTTGTAACTCTGCCTTAAGTTGTTCCACGCTGAAGTCATTGCATCACACCTCAAGCGTGGAGACACTTTGGTTCCTGTTGGCGAACGGATCAAAATACTGAGCAAATACCCCTAGTATTGCTTTGACCGGTTGTATTGAATCAGCTTTCGAACTTCCCATTCTCGATGTTTTACTTTCGCTGGTCCGGGGATACTGCGCCTGGTAACCGCGAAGAATCTCCAATTCCAATACCGTCGTTGTGAACTTGTGACAGAAGTCGTGGGGCGTGAAGATGACGCCTAGTCATCTGGACTGAGCATCTTTAGTCTGGGGTTTCGATGTTGACAATTTGAATTTTGGCGCGGGATCACATTGATTCGGCGAGCAGCGTTGCGACAGCTTCAAAGATGTCGGGTGTCTGTGGGGCTGGCAAGAATCGCTGTCGCAGCACACCTTTCTAGGACTCGGAAGAGCGAAAGCATACATCCTACCTTGAATGGGTGAGACTAAGTAACACCGCCTACTAGCAAAGTACAAACTTTGTGACCAGGACCACCGCTCTATTGTCGTTCACCTGGCCAAGTCGATTTGACTTCTCCACGATACACTCTTCGATCCGACGAATGCGTAAACGAGGTGTAGACTCGTTGACATACGGAGAGCAATCGCGCGTGGTCGACTAACAGAACGTTTTACCCCAAAAATGCACTCGTTTCGGTTCCGACAGAGCTTTTCGTGCTCTCTGAAGGAAAGTCGATAGGTCATAAAAAAGGATGAAAAAATGCGCACCTTGTCAGTCTACTCTAGACGTCGTACTCAAGAGAACCCTGTCGACCTTCGGTAGTTTGGGTAACGAGTTGTGCGGGACTGCGGTGATCGACGGCTTGGCATGGTGGCACAGGCAAGGCCGTGCTCATGGACGAACGTGGCCACCTCGTAGCAGAGGACTATTGAGTACCAGTCTAATTCACGGGCAGAAGTGGAGGAAGCCTGCGCTGCTTCTCCTTTGGCGCTGTAGCTGGATTAGTACTTAGAGGTGCCGGCGACTATGCCGGGGGTATTCGCATTCGTGAGTCAGTTGAGCGACGTACAAGTTCGTGGCGATATGAGGCGGATAAATGCAGTTGCTCTAGCATCTCTCGATGCCGCTCAGCACAGACAGCCCTTGAGTTGTCTTTCCTGTTCCATGGCTTGCCAACCAACGGGAATTCTTCTTTCCACTGCCTGTAGGTGCACCAACGAGCACTTTTTCGTCAAAAATATTAAGCACTTGGAAGACCTGCATCTGGATTTCGATGATCGCCTCGAACTCCTTGTTATGTAATTCTGAGAGGAGCGATGGCTACAAGTCGAGGAGGGAAATTTTTCGCAGAGGATGACGTGCCTAACAAAATGGGTAGACACGTCTCCGCGTGCAACCACTCATCCAATGCAACGGAAACGGAGAGACGGGCGCAAATACTGGAGCGGTGGTGGTGACATTGTACTCGTCTTCCGCAACGAACGATTCCTGAAAGGGAACGATCTCGCCATTAACGTCCTCCACCAGAACGAAGAAGGTTGCAACCCCGCTGTGGATCTTGTCAAGGAGCGCATGATCGATTGTGCTTCTGCTTATAGTCTGAAATAAAAACATACTGGAGTTTAACGAAGTTACGGACAAGGCAGCCGGCGTTAAGGATAACGACGAGCTCTCCGAGCTCAGGCGGATTCAAATTAACAGCAATGTCTCGTACGCAAGAATTGTTTACTTCAGGCTTTCCTAATGACTTCCAGGGACACGCCCTTGAACTGGTGGAACGGTGTCATGGAGCCTCGCCTACTTCCATCAGGTGAGTACCAACGACGATAGGTTGAGACTTGCTTACTCACATCCGTCGTTCCATCATCCCCCATAACGCAAGACATACTTGAGCCAGTACAGCCCACCGGAAACTCTCAAACACGGCGGGTAGAGAATGCGTTCAGCTGACGGCAACCCTAAATAATCGCTGCCAGTCGATGAGCTATCGACCACAAGAATGGGATTAAAACGGAACACTCCTTCAATCCTGTGCTGGGATGCGGCGGGTATCGAGGGCAGCGATCTTCCACCAGGAACCCAGAGTATGCCTGGATGGAGCTTGGTGTGGGACTAGCTCTGTGGTGGTACTTACCGCGTGGTAACGAAGAAGCGCAGAAGGGAGCTCGCGAACATGAATGCGTCGCTGCGGAGGTAGAGTTGCCGACGAAGAAGGGACGGTTCCGTCGAGGTCGTCGATGGGCGGGAGGCTATGTACAGTATAGTACTACATTGACATGCATTTGGTAATATCCGACCATACTAGGCCACTCGCCCGCACGACGTGTTTGGTGCGCTGCGCGCATCGGCGGACCCGCGTCCCAAACTTGCGCTATCCTCTCCGTCCTCGCCGGCTCACCATTACACCTTCCTCAAGGGTGATATCTCCCCTACCGGTTCTGCGCCACTAGCGTGCGTCAGCCTGGGACCTGCACTCGTGCCCCACCCTCTCCCGACTCGGATATCACCCCCGACGGTTGCTGCATCCCTCTCCTATGCTTGTCAATGATGAGTTGCATCGTGGAGGAGGCTCGAATCACTCTATCCCTCCCTCCATGCATTGAGGTGCCGTTCCCCCTACATTGATCAAAAAAAGAGAACGTTTATTCGTTCAACTCGACCATCTTCCAGGCAGCGATTTTGCTCTCAGCGATGCACCCCAAAACTTCAAATTACGACCGGAGCACGAAGCTGAGAACTTGGAGGATGCTGAGAATTGGTTGAGGATGCTGAAGGCCCAAGTACTAAAAACGAATCGATGACTCGGTTTAGCAGCGCAACCACCCTAGCGTTGCGGATTGCGGTGCACCTGCATCCTCGCTAGCCGTTCCGACACCGTGCTGAAGGCGCCTCCCCGAGTTCGCCGTGATGACCGCTATCGCCATGACCCTCCCTAGGCGCGGTTTACTGCGACTAGGGTCACTATATGCATTTTCCTCATTCCCTCGGTCGATACATCACCCCAAGAGCTAGGATTACCCGGTCATCTGGAGGGTAGGCCCGGGCTGCTTCTGCTGCATTGACAGCGGCGTGTCAGCATGCAGTCGTTAGGAAACCTGCGAATACCAGCTGTCGTTTGCTCGCCAGTGAACTGGAATCCGCGCAACCCGCACCCTCAGGCTCTTGGGCTGGCAGATGACGGATTTAGTCCCGCTTCCATGCGCCCTGGTTAGCAAGGATATCTGTAGTTTTCACATTGGCACCAGGTCTGCTCTCCTTTATGCCCTGGTGGTGCGAACGTCGCATTGATTATTCTTGAACAGAGTCGCAGTTCAGCCTCTAAAAGCGGTGCAAGTCGAGACTCCAAGGCATTCCGCCCACTGATGAGTAATATTTGAGGAGGGTCCGCCGATCAACCGCCGGTGCCCTGCGGTTCGTCTGCCAAATGAAGAGCCTTGAGTTTCTTTTTTCTTTTTTTTTCTGGTTTAGATTCTGGAAAGCTATGCACGAAAGCTTGCAAAGCAGGGGCTTCAGCTGCTAGTTTTGTAGATGAAGACGCCGGCTCGGCTAAGCGAGGACAGGCAAAGAGCCAAGGCAAAGGGGTGCCGTCACTCCCTATTTCCGCTCTCACTTGTAGCTTGTCCCACTCCTCTGGCAGAGGCTGCGCTGGAGGAGAGCTCGCTTTCGCCCCATAGACTGCGTTCTGGTCCTTGGTACTACCATGGGCGACCCTCCAAGTCCCTCTTCTTCACCAGCACCTTGGGGGGCCTCTGAGAAACGCCCCTCATTTTCTTCGCGCTTTGGGGACTCTCCACTTTCCGGACTCTGCGATGAACCGCGGAAATCCTGTTCGATGCGCGCTGACTCTGCACCCTCTTCAAGCCGCAACAAAAGGTTTTCTGCATCAAAGCCGCACTTGGATGAAACAGGCTGCGATCGGGAAAGTTCAGACTACCAAGAAGACTCGGATGGCGTAGGTAGCAGCGAGTGGGAGGGTTCGAACCTCGAGCGTGACTCCGAGTCAGAGATTGGGGACGGTCTCTACTTGTCAATGCACCAGTCAGGCTCATTGGGAAGGAAGCGGGGCAAGGGATGTCAAGAATATCGCGAGGTACCTGCGCGCAAGAAAATCCGAGTGCATGCTCCTAGAGGAACTGGCGGATACCCAGCCATCACGGATGCGCCAGGTCCCGCTACCCACAGGACTTCTGGGGTTTGTGTGCCATACTGCTCAGAGAAGTCTCACGTCGACCCTGCCAAAGGTTGCCCATCTACTCCCCTTACGAAGTGTGCTATTCTGCACAAACTTCGCATGCACTTCGGTCCGCACGGCTTTGTGTGCGAACAATGCAACCAGATATACCCTCCTAGATATCTCCTCCGCCATATTTCCATGAGACACCAACATGATCTCGATATAACCGCCATAGGAAAACGCAAGAAAGAGCTCCATCAGATCATCGTCAGTCATCTTCTTACTGCACACGGGGTGGTGGATGATGCGGTCACATTCGAGCTTCCCCAGACTCTGCCTGACGTGATCCCTGGGTTGCTTCCCAGTTTATGCTATGCATGTCCTGCTTGCTCTGATCCTCGGTGGTTGGGGTGGCATTCGCTGCTCCGGCATCATCGGGAAGAACACCAAGACGTGGAATTCCCTCAGAAACGGCATCTCCAGCCACGCTATATTATGCGACCCTACAAGCTAGGGTGTTTGGAAGGGGTTGGGGGGCGATCCAAACTCACGGACACCGTCATTGTGCTTCCAGTGGACTGGACTCCAAACTCTGGCAGCGAACCTAATCAAGTAGTGATCCCAGCAGACCGCCCGGCTGCTTGTGCAGGCGCTCCGCACTTGGTGGCCATGGGTTGGACCGACTATCTCCAGAGCTTAAAGGGTGCGGACATGGACTTGTTGTTGAAGTTGGTTGAGATGCCGAAAAAAAAGGAGATCAAGTCTTTCCCCAAGCGAGCTGCGTTGGAGAGAGGCTTGCTACGAGTTCATGGTTTACTGGTGCGATACCTTGTGGATGCGAACGCATTCCTGGAAGTCTGCCACCCATCCGTCAGAAAGTCGATAACTTTTGGGTGGGTCTCGACTCCTTTTTACTTGTCTCATGCTAAAGCTTTTTCATCCTTGTTTAAGCACGAAAGCTCACTACCGGAGTTTGGCTAGACGAACATACCGGGGGTACCGGACAATAATGACAAAAACAGTGACCATGCTAGTTCGGGCTCACTATTTCTCTCGGTTAGCCGACCAGTCACTTTCAAAGCGCCTCGGGAGTTTCTCAATCATGGCAAGCAAGGAGCAAGCAGCGAATACCGCCGCTCTCTACCGTTATCTTCTTTCAGGCGACGGCAAAGATGACGAAGAGTTCTCGGCCCATGCCATCGCGCTGGTTCATAGGCTGCTGGTATCGCTTGTCCACCACAGCATCCATGGCACCAGAAAGATGGAGTGCCCAACTGATCAGTCCCTTTTTCTTGTTTCGCTGAGGGTTTCCCCCGAAGGCGTGCTCCAGTTTCAGCCCGCAAACCAGCTCACGCACGACTGTGCAACCTTGCAGTATTGGTTCTTCACGATTGTGGCCCATATATCTAGACTGGAGGCTGGCAGGAAGGACGAATTCACTTTTTTCGGCAGCGAAAACAAGGAGATTACTGAAGCAGTGATTCCGGAGGCGGTTGAAGAAGAAGAAGAGAAGGATGATGACGACGGGACGCAAGAAGAGGAAGGAGCGGGAGGGGAGAGTCCTGCGGCGAATAGTATTCTCAGGCAAGGAGTTACGTTTATTAGTTTGTACCCTATCTGACCCGAGTTCTAGGGTCATTCACGAGGAGAGAGAGTCCTGGTTGCGAATCACCCCTGGACACGATTACTTCACACCGTATGACCGCCTCAAATCGGTCTGGCATGATGCTGCACCCACAGCGTTCAAAGAAGGTTCCAAGATAGGCCACGCGTTCCAGCCCGACGGAACGACAATGATCGTGGACGCAGTTGGAAAGGGGCATCGAATTGACCTGGCGGACATTGGACAAGAGGCCAGGCGGATCGCGCTCGAGATAGAGGAGATGGTCTACCAGTGGCTTCCAAAAGAAATTTGCCACGTATTTGCCTCTTTCCCGGA
>JBBPRP010000396.1:0-15542 GCA_038093135.1 Leccinum longicurvipes
GTACCGCTGTCAAGGGTCACGACTCTCCAGGCGTGTATAGATCAGAGTCTGGAGTCGGGCACTGCTGCCGCGTCCGTATACGCAGCCACACCCTTATGGATAGGATGGATTTGAGGAGTGCAAGGATGTGACAGACCGGGTGAGAGTGGCTCTCATGAGTAAGTACAAGGTACAGCTGAAAATTCCGGACAAGGGTTATCTCGCCAGAAGAATTAATGTGGCAGTGCAGGGATGTCGGAGGCTTATTAATCAGCACCGGTAAGTTCACGCTCTTTTCCGGATTCCGGAAGACGATTTCTTGACCGACGCTCTTTCACTGCAAGTCCTCCGTCACACCATACATTGGGTTACGTCTATTCTGAAGAAAATGTCTGGGAGGACGCCCTTCAATAAGCATCTGATACTGGCCCATCGAGCAGATCGATTTTAGGTACCACCGCTCCCTTCTCGTGTCTCATTTGTTCATTATTTCTGAGCAGCAACGACTCAAGTCTATTCCACCTTCCATCGGCGATCTGGCAGGGTTTTACAATATTACCGAGTTATCTGAGTGGACCCTCTTTCCGGGACGGATGCTAGGACGCGTCAACATCACACCCATAGGCTTCCGCGCGCGTGCGTTTGTTCGAACGAACGCTGTCGATGATCGACGTGTCCTGAATATCCATTATAATTGTAACAACTTTACCTCCCTCCCTCCCGAGCTATCATCCTAAGTCTCGCTATGTTGACGTCTTTTCTTTTCTTTTTTCTTTTTCACGACCTTTATCTGATTGGCGATTTTTTCAAAGGGGACAAGGTGCTTACTCTCATATCTGTTGCCTGACGGGCTTCAAATAACTGCACATATCCGGCAACCAACCTAGGTTCTTGCCTTGGCAAGTGCAGGACATGAAGCTTGAGAAACTCCTGGTCAACCCTAACCCGCCCGCTGTTCTTTCCATCAGTATCTAACTCTGTGTAGACCTGTGGTCATCCCACACGTGTGTCACGTACTCGTGCAGTGCATCCCTGGGATTCTCAGACGCGTAGGCGGTTCCCAGTCAACATTACCATGCTCAAGTATCACCGCGCGCCTGAGCCTCCAAAGACAAGGGAGTGTCCGAACCCGGCGCACAGGGGTTGCGTGTTCGTGAAGCACGATTGGAGAGGTTTTCGTAGGAGTGCCGGATGGCAGGAGTCGACGTTGGCAGAGTGGTGCCTCTGAGGTGGTGGGGTGTCCCCAGACGTGTCTGGGCTTTCTGGACGAGGTGTCGAGGGCCGTCGCCGGCGCGATCCATGGTGTACGTGGGTCGAGCGCTAATACTGCCGTCACCGTCAACTCTCCTTTACATGATGCAGGAGGGGATAGTTCGACGAGTACAAGTGATATGGACATGGGCACGGACGTCGCGATGTCGGTCCAGGTGGCCGATTTTGGAAATGTCCATTTTGACCTCGACATGGACGAGTTTGGTGGTTGAGAAGGAGGGAGGAAGGGTCTTCTCGTCTCACAGGATCCCCTTGGTGAGCATCAAATGCCGGATTTTTCATGCCTTTTTCGCCTAGATGACACACATGAAGCTTCAAGCAACGACAACTCGAGTGTTAGAATCACCTCATCCCTCACATGTAGATGGAATGTACCAATGAAATATAATATTTGCCGATGTGTTTTAGAATTGTACGTACTGTCCCAGGACAGTCGACGAACGTATCCTGGGGTTGAACGTTGAACGTTGCTACGTCATGATCACTGGACAAGACTCTACCTCTTCAGCACGACCCGTGAGGCCCGTCCTTTATGTCTCCAAGGTGTCCCACAAACAATTTTGGTAGTATTAAGTGAATTGATAAAGAGTAACCTAAGGGAAGCAGGTTGTTGACAGGTCACCGATAGACGTTCAGAAGCCACAACCAATTGCATCTGTCCGTCTATCGCCGGCCGGTTGACCAGTCTAGACCCACTGAACAGGCTGCCTAGAGGCAATCCAGCCCGTCCATCAAGGGTTGAAGTATGTGTGAAACAGTCTTCAAGCAAGTTCCGTTTTGCGCCGTGTTCTTGTTCCCGCTTGGGTAACGCCACCATCGTTCAGTCATCATCAGTTTGATGTATGCATCATTCGATGCATTCCTCAAATCCGTTGGCTTCTCATTATTAAAGGTCTGTAGGTGGACATTTCACCGACAGTCCTCGCCACCTCTCTGAAATGCGATTCATTGCAATAACCATATTTGCAGTCACCGGAAGACTGGCTGTTCTGGCCACTGCGAAACCTGTTCCAAACTTGAAGGCAGGTGGCATGGCCATACCACTCGTCAGACACTCTTCCTCTCTGGACTCCAACAAAAGCATTGGTCTTGATGCGATCAGCTCTCATGGCATATCAATTAGGGAGTGCGTCGAATGGACCCTTACATACTATGATCTGCTCAGGCTCTTTTTAAGGAAGATCCTTAGGGGCCTAGACAATTACGAGATAAACACGGGGACAATGCATCCTTTCGCCGTCAAACGGAGCGAATCCAGACCCGCAAAGCGTGGCACTAGCCTTCCGTTAACAAATTATCAAAATACTTATTGGATGGGCGAGATTTTGATTGGCACTCCTGCAAAGACCTTGAATGGTAAATTCCCCTTGTATCATTACGATATTTGTTCACCCTAATCCACATCGCAGTCCAAATTGACACTGGTGCAGCGTACGTGCTTTCCGTTAGTTCGTACAGCTGTTTTTGTTCAAGTCACTGCAGCGATTTGTGGGTTCTGGAAATGGGCTGTGTTGGAATTTCCGGAGATCGTGACCTCTGGGATCCCGAGTCGTCTTCATCTGTTGAGAACCAGGGTCAGACCTTTCGACTCACATATGGAGATGGGACCATCGTTGAAGGAGATCGATATATAGATGATGTAACGATCGCTGGATTCACTGTATGTTTTGTATCACTCACTCAGATGAACCTGATCATGGAATTCTGACACTAAGCTAGGCAGACCCTCAGGCCTTTGGTTCTGCAATATCGTACACTTCTCCGTTACACAACAATCGATACCTTGCAGACGGATTATTGGGATTGGCCTTCCCTTCTGTCTCGCACTTTCGTGTTTATCCACTGCTTGCATCGCTTGTCAGACAAAACAAGCTAATCAACCCGACATTCTCATTGAAACTCTCTTCTTCTGGCGCCGAGATGTACGTCGGTGGAGCAAACAGTATGCTGTACAATGGTGACCTCACTTATACACCAGTCACAGTTCCTGTGAGCTCAATTGGTAGATGGGAGTCCATTTTTCTAACATTGAAATTTATGTAGGGATTCTGGCAGGTGACCATGGATGATGTCCGCGTTAATGGTGATAAAATCCTCAAAAATGTACCTGCTATTTTAGACACTGGTGCAAACTACATCTTCGGAGATTCGGCCCAGGTTTCAGAATTGTACAGACATCTTGGCGGTACCCTCAAGGAAGATGGAAACTTTAATTTCTATTATCGTGAGATCCGAGCGTGTTCAGTCCCTTGTTTTGTTTTGTTTTCTAATTGACCACTTGCAGTTCCGTGCGACTCATTCCCAACACTGAGTCTTACATTCGGTGGCAAGTCGTTTGAAATCCCTCCCAAAGTCCTCAGGCTATTTCCAATAGAGGACGGTTCTTCCGATTGTTTGAGTGCCATTGTCGCCGAGCGCTCCGAGTCGCCTATCGGTGAGAGTTTATAACTTATCGCTTCCTGAACCCCTCGATGTGATGATCACTAGGCTCGTTCTGACTATATTGGCTAGCATATTGGACCATTGGGATCACTTTCCTGCAGGGCGTATACAGTGTGTTCGATTACACTAGTTTACAAGTCGGGTTCGCGAACCTTGCTTGAATCATCCCGAACTTGAATGTTCCAGGATACTATATGTTTATGAATTTATTTAATATATTGGGAGAGTTCACGTTGAAAACATCTGAGGGGTTGATCTTCAGGACAGGACAAGAAGCGCAAACTCACATTGCACAAACCTCGATGTGTGCAACGCGAAGAAATGGTAAGGGAGAGTCCCAGATTAAGAGCGGATACAAAAAGGGTGGCAACCTCCGCTTCGTGCTCTCCTGCACACGAGCTCACGATGATTCATTTGCAGGAGGCCAAGAAGCTGAAGGCAACACTACCTTCCTGTCACGATTGTCCACGGAATAAGATCACCTGCAGCGCGAGATTGAGGACGTTTCTCGACAACTACAACACACTGAGATGGTGATCATGACGACATGTTTCGATTCATCGACTGACTTGTGAACCCATGATATAGAGGCCGTTAAATATTAACTATAATAAGTCAAGCAGGACTATCACGATCTCAAGACCGAGCACCAGTGGTCTTATACGAAGTATTTGGCTGAAGTTTCACTACAGGGAACGCGGACGCGGAACAGAAAACCCAACTCTTGCAAGCCAAAGTGCGCGAAAACACGTCGACGATGAAGCAACTGCGTCAGAATGCTCTATTCATGTCCGAGAACACAACGACCTTCAGGAGCGATGTGCTCAAGCCTCCCAGGTGCATATTTACTTCGTTGCTATCTGTTGAAAGAAGTCTTTGCCTGACTGTCGCACATACCACTGTCATCACCAGCGGGCTGATAAACTTGGAAGCGAATGCGCGGCGTCTCTGAGATCGCACGAGAGTCGACATTAGCAGCTAGACATCCGCTTTGCTGAGATTGAGGAGCTCCGACACGCGCTTTCGACTCAAGCCGACGAACTGCAGCGTATGGAAAAAGAAAAGAACCTGATAGTGACTGGGGAAAGACGGACATCGCTAGGACGTTCGCTATGCTCGAGGTGGTGCTAAAACGCGTCTAAAAGAGGCGAAGATCTTTGTTCGCGATGTCAAGGCGCTCCGTGCATCAAAAGACAGAGAAAAATAAGGGTGCAGAAGTAGTCAGTGCCAAGAAACAGGCTCAGACTCAGATCCGTCTGCACCAGCCCATCTGGTCTATGTGCGTGATTGCTTCATTTGTTCTTCAGATCGTCGTAACAATGTTTGCCTTCAGCAATGAAGGTTAGCTCAATGAGCTGAACGTAAACGAGAACAAGGTTAAATAGACCTAATCAGGGTGATTGTCAGTCAGTCTGGAACGAAAGACAACGTTCGACGTATCGTCTGTTGCCTCCCCATCCTTATTAAAGCCAGCTGCGAGACCGACTGGGCTAGTTGTTTCCTGCCCAAAGACCTGTGGACATGACGTATCGACACTCACTGACTATACTTCGCCTCCAGAAATATCTCACCTACTAGTATGACCGCAACGAATCATCGTCTTTTATGAGATCATGAGGCGCCGAACCGCTCCGCAGCATTTGACTATCAGCTTGTGACCACTCTCGGCGTCGAACTCATACCGAAGTACGGTACGGGCGTGAGCACATAGTGATGAATAGCAGACGGCGCATCGTTGAATTACGCAGTGAACAAGCCAGTGGATAATGTGAACAAGGCCGTACACCCGACCGTTCGTAATGCCGTGGAAGAGAAGAAAACGAAGACCAAATATAATTTACGTTGGATTACAGGGAATTGCGGCGAAGGTATTCTGTGCCTCAGAACATGCTGAATTCCGGGGCTTAGCGAGTCGCGACCGTTACTCTTGCTATGCGCTGTTCCCCACTCCTATGGAGGAGGGTTTTGTACCCTTCGAACGTGCCCTGCAGAAAACCTTGCAGGCACATTCACACGAGCACGTGATGTCTCAATGTGGAGTGTGATATCAAATTTGTATTTCAATTTGTTTCAAAAAGGAGTACGTTCTCGTTCTCGTTCTCGTTCTCGAACCTCGAACACTACCACCACAAGTGACAAAGGTTGCCTCAAAATTCCACTACGCCTTGATGGGATTAGCCACATAGACTCAGGATCAAGTGCCTCTAAATCTGGAGGCTGGGAGGATCCAAATGTACGCATGACTTCGGTTACGAAACCCCTTTTGTGTATGTATAAGCTTAAATAACACACTCCGAGTCAGTCATACTGTCATGTACTACTGAGAAGTGAGTCCAGGAGTGCCTGTAGGGTAGTGATATTCCTAGGTATACTTTTTATTCACAAAGAGAGAAGCATGTTTGGTTGACACCGCTAATTTTCATTCACTACAACGTGATCAGGTGGAGTTGGGGACTTGGCGCATACGCACCGCTACAATCGTGTATGTTGGTTTTCGAAGGTATCGCCTTCAACTTGAACGAGCTCTCCCTAAGTAATTCATCTGCGAATCGATTCAAAATAAATAGGTAAATAAAATAAATAATGCATTGTATGTCAGATACAGTGTCAACAAGGATTCAAGCAAGGTTCGCAAACCCGACTTGCGAAGTACTGTAATCGAACACGGTGTATACGAGCTGGAGGAATGGGGCGCCGAGAGTCCAAAATGCTAGTCACATAATCAGTGGTCAGTACATCGAGTGGACATAAGGGTTCTGGAAACAATAAATTCATGAATCTCACAGACAGATGAACCCTCCTCGGCGACAATGCTACCGAAGCAATAGGGAGAACCATCTTCAATTGGTCCAAGGCTGAAGATGTCGGGGGGGATTTCAAACGACCTGCCACCAAAGGTAAATCTCAGTGTTGGGAAAGAGTCACAAAGTACTCCATAGTGTCAATAAAACGAACCAACAAACTCGATCTGAACTTACAGTAATAGTAGCCAAAGCCCTGATGCAAGGTATTTACAAGCTTACCACCAATGTGACTGTACAAGGTGGCAACCCGGTTCGAATCTCCATACATGAAGTTGGCACCAGTATCAAGGACGACAGGCACATCCTCTAGTATTTTCGTATCACCAATTCGAATATCGTCCATGGACACCTTCCATAATTCCTGAATACCATGTAAGCAAATGTTCGCGTCCATCTGCTATTTTCGCCCACCGATGCAGGATCTATTAAATTGCTATAGGTGATGGCACCATTATACAGCTGAGAGTTAGATCCACCGATGTACAGCTCGCCTCCAGAAGAGGAGAGCTTCAATGAGAATGTCGGATTGAATACCTTGTTTTGACTGACGAGCGTTGCAAATAGATTTCTGGTAGGATTCTCCGAGGGTGACGACAAACCCAGTCCTAACATACCATCCCCAGCAAATGGATTGCTATCGTAAGGAGAAGAGAACTCTGTTGCAACACCAAAAACCTGAGGGTCTGCCTATTCGACTATCAGAAGTAATCACGCTCACGAATGATATAAGATATACCATGTAGCCAGCAACAGTCACATTATCCTGGTATACAACACCAGAAGCGACGACCCCATCTCCAAATTTGATTTGAAAATCATCACTGTAGTGTTCAGCAGTTTCGGAGGCATCCGGGTCCCATAGGTCACGATCATCACAGCTGGAATCACAACCAGCGTGAAACACGAACAGATCACTGTCATGACTTGAACAAATAAAATCGCATGAACTGATGATAAAGCGCCTACCTGGAACCTGTGTCTATGTCGACTGTGACAGAGATCATGTTATACATATATCTGTGCGCCAGGAAACGGTACCTTGTAAGGTCTTGGCAGGAGTGCCAACCGAAATCTCGGCCATCCAACGCACTCTTCTTGTATTAGTCAAGGGAACACCGGCGCCACGCTTTCGGGACCCGGCCCTTTTCATAGTGAAAGGGTGCATCATTCCGGTGTCCTTCTCATACTTGTCGAAGCCACGAAGGATCTTGCTAACAAAAATGATAAAACTGAGAAAACGCGATGTATCGGTCCACACCACATACTCTCTCACTGATGCAAGATGTGATGCGGCTGCAGGGAGATCGACATCTTCATTGGCGTCCAGAAGGGAGTGTCTGGTGAGCGGCATGGCCATGCCACTGCTTATCCTGCCCGGTACGGGGTTTGCGATGGCTAAGCAAGCCAGCCTGAGCGCCAAGATGGCTGTCGCAACGAAGGACATTCTGGACTGAGAGAATCAAAACAGAAACTTGCAGGCTTTCGTTCGCCAATCCACCTTTAATGATCAACCGAGGGTAAAAATATGCGGATGGGAAAATGAGTGGAATGACGCACAGATCAGATTGATGAAGTTTGAATGATGGTAGCATTATCAGAAACAAGAGCGCGACTCCAAAAGCCTTTCTACCGACGTTTCGTTCTGCGTAGTGGAAATACTATCTCTCTTCCGAGCAACTCGGAAAGTTCGGATGTCCGTCACTGATACCATCTGCGAACCACTCAGCTTCCTACCACTTTCCGAGACGATCATGATATTCGTGTGATTGTTTCCTGAGATCATTATTCGGATTCCTGAACTGCGGATCCTGTTGCTACATATTCTGTGGCAGGCGATTGATCACCGATCAATCGTGCCCACTGGCAGCCCAGGCCACGCCGGACGAAAAAACGTCGTAGGTCATGGAGCATGAAGGACTCGGAGAGTGCCGTTCGCTCACTTGTGTAAGTACGCTGTTTATATGTATTCACCATTTCTGTCTGTCCTCGAGACGTCCCGCAAACCGTTTTGGTGGTATCAAAATGCACAGTCGAAACACAACTCTAATCGCTGCGTCAGTCTATGTAAGGCGGTTTGCACAGCTCCAGTACAGGGAGATGTCCGACGGATTCAATTAATTCACAGGTGTAAGGTGTTTCCGTTTTGTGGCGTTCCCTTGTTCCCTGTTAACCTCGTTCGCATAACTTGTGCATTATTTGGTCTTTTCTGCGATGCTAGTACTGTGGATCGTTGAGATCAATTTTTTGTTAAATAAAGGTGGAAAGTTCAGTGATGCCCAATGAACGACATACTCCAAATATGATGGGGTGAGCAAAAAACTGAAGACTTTTTTGGCCCCAGACTGTTCCCGAAGTGTCGAGCGAAGCGAGTTGTGACCCAAAAACTAGGAGTGAGCGACAAGGCAAGCTGGAAGCCCCGACAATAGGAAAGAAGCCACCTGCGCCATCTGCGTGCCGCTCTCCACCCAGAAACCCACTAGACATTGAACCAGGGTTGTGGCGTGAGGCCGGGGTTGGGTGTGGAACCCAGAATGGACCGCCGTGATACATTTTAGTACAACCATGCAGATGGAGACATCGTCAAAGGTGATCAATATACTGATAATGTAACAATCGCTGGATTCACTGTATATTTTGAATTGCTTATATACTCGTAACAAATATTGTGAGTCAATTAACGGTAGTCAGGGGATGGATGCTGGTGACGCTGACTTTTATGTAGGGACTTGCAGGTGACCATGGACGATGTTCGTGTCAGTGGTAACAAAGTCCTCGAAAACATGCCTGTTATTTTGGACACTGGTGTAAGCTATATCTTCGGAGATCGGGAACGGGTTTCAGAATTGTACTGCCGCGTTGGTTTATATTACTGTGAGTTTCGATTGTGCTCGGTACCTTATTTTTATCGACGGCCTGCAGTGCTATGCGACTCTTTCCCAATACTGAACCTTACCTTCGGTGGCAGGTCTTTTGAAGTCCCCCCTGAAGTTCCTAGCCTTGGACCAATTGCGGATCGTCCTCTCAATTGTCTCAGCGCTATTCTCGCTCCACGTTCGCCTATTGGTGAGATTTCATAGCTGATCACAAGACTCCTCCTGATCATATGGCTTAGCATTTTGGACAATCGGCCCTCTCCTTCAGGGCGTGTGGCCGATTACACTAGTCTACAGGGCGGTTTGTAAGCTTTGCTTGAATCATCACGAATTTTCCCGGTACAATGTGTATTTATGAATTTAATCTATTTGGACAGTTTACGGTCAAATCATCGGCGGGGTTGACCGTTGACCTCAAGTAAGGGCAGGATAAAAAGCGCCGACTCTTGGGCGAGAATCCTGTAGTCTAAGGCTGCGAATCGTATAAACATCAAAGAAAGCAATCGAAGCCGAAAGGGAGAGTCACAGATGAACCATCGATACAGAACGAATATCGATTTCGTGCTCATCAGTTCTGCTTGTACATAGTTCGTCACGTCACGTTTTCTTTTCCTTTCATTCCCCTCTCTCGTCGTCATATTCCCTTTTCTCGTCATAGATACCTACTCGTCATCTCGCGCCTCCCATGGTACGTAAGCCCTCCGTTTCTCGCTGGACAATCATCGAATAGATCCCCTTCACGTTCTTGTCTCCCATCCAAACTGATCGTCGTCGTCAACCTCCCACGTCCAGATAGCGTTTTCGCGCCGGCTTAGCTCTTTCTCACCCTCCTTATCTCACGTCCCATCTCGGCTAACCCCTGTCTCCTTTGGATTTCGCATACAGCCTTCCGAGTTCCCTCCGAACAGGAACGTATCCTCACAGGTGTGTGGGCCAGCTATCGGAAATGATAATCAGAACAATGGAAAAGTGTCGGAAATCCACTTCGGCCATTGCTGTGTCGAATGTGTGCAGGTGTTGGCATTCTGTTGCATTGAGCTATCCCCTTCTGTATAGAGTCGTATGTTTGTACTAGTATCCCCCTTCAACAATGCCAACAGAGATGGGTCACGACTGTACGTAGCTGGCTTTGCCGCGCAGCCCTATGTTATAAATAAATGAATAAAATAAACAATGCATAACTCAAGCCTGAGCAAGGTCCGCAAATCCAACTTGCAAAGTACTGTAATCGAACACGCTATATATGAGCTGGAGGAATGTGGCGCCTAACGTCCAAAATGCTGGCCACATCATAAATGGTCAGTACGCTGAATGGGAAAAAGAGATCAGGAAACAAGGAATTCATGAATCTCACAGGTAGATGGGTCCTCTTCGGCGACAATGCTGCCGAAGCGATAGGGGGAACCATCTTCAATTGGTCCAAGGTTAAACACATCGGGGGGGATTTCAAACGACCTGCCGCCAAAGGTAAATGCCAGTGTTGGGATGGAGTCACAAGGTACTACACGGTGTCAATAAAGCGAACCAACAAACTCGATCGGAACTCACAGTAATAGTAGGCATAGCCCTCATGAGCAGTAATTTCCATCGGCTTACCGCCAATGTGACTGTACAAGGTGGCAACCCAGTTCGAATCTCCGTACATGAGGCTGGAACCACTATCAAAGATGATAGGTACATCCTCCAGTATTTTCGTATTACCAACTCGAATATCGTCCATGGACACCTTCTAGAATTCCTGAATGCCATGTAAGTTAATATCCAGGTTCCACCTGCTATTTTGGCCTACCGACTCGGGATCTATTACACTACTATAGGTGATGGCACCATTATACAGCTTGGAGTTAGATCCACCGATGTACAGCTCGCCTCCAGAAGAGGAGAGTATCAATGAGAATGTCGGATTGAATACCTTGTTTTGACTGACGAGCGTTGCGAATAGGTTTCCAGTAGGATTCGAGGGAGACGAGAAGGTAAATCCGAGTCCCAGCACACCGTCTGCAATAAACGGAATGCTGAGAGAAGAAGGTACCATTGCTGTTGCAGCACCAAAATACTGGGGTCTGCCTACTTGGCCGTCAGAAGTGATCGCACTCACGAAGATACAAGATAAAAATACCATGTAGCCAGCAATGATCACGTTATCCGAGTATGTATTACCATTGACGATGGATCCATCTGCAAATTCAGCTTTAAAACCATCAGTAACGTATTCAGCAGTTTGGGAGCTATCCGGGTCCCATAAGAAGTTGCGTCCTTCACAGCCGGAACCACTGCAGCCAGTCTGAAACACGAACAGAATACTGCATTGATTTGAACAAAATGAACAGATCGTAAGTGCCTACCTGGAACCTGTATCGATTTCAACTGTGACGGAGATCATGATATAGATATATCGGCGAGGTGCAAGGAGGCGGCACCTGTGAAGGTCTTGCCAGGAGTGCCAATCGAAATTTCGCCTATCCAGCTCTCTGTTTTATAACTAGTCAAGGGAACACCGGCGCCACGCTTTCGGGACACACCCTCTTTCATAACGAAAGGGTGCATTAATGCGGTGTCCTTCTCGTAATTGTCGAAGCCACGAAAAATGAGAAAGCTGAGAAAATGGGATGTATCGGTCCACACTACGTACTCTCTCACTGATGCAAGATGTGATGTGACTGCAGGGAGACCGTCGCCTTGGTTGGTGTCCAGAAGGGAGTATCTGGTAAGCGGCATGGCCACGCCACTGCTTATCCTGCCCGGTACGGGGTTTGCAATGGCTACGCCGCCAGTCAGCCTGAGCGCGAAGATGGCTGTCACAACGAAGGACATTCCGGACTGAGAGAATCAAAACCGCAACCCACAACCTTCCGACGGTTGGCCAGTCCACCTTTTGATAATCAATCAGGAGCAAAAATGTGCGGATGGGAAACTGAGTGGAATGACACACAGATCAGATTGATGAAGGAGTTTGAATGATGGCGGTATTGGTATCGGAAACAAGAGCGTGACTCGAAAACACCTTTCTACCGACGTGTCATCACACCAGATCCAAGTTCGTTCTGCATAACGCAACTACTACTATGTATCTTCCGAGCAACTCGGAAAATTTGGATGTCCGTCAAGGATAGCATCTGCGAACGACTCATTTTCCGAGACGATATTCGTGTAATTTTTTGCTGAGATCACTCTTCGGACTCCTGCACTGCGGACCCTGTTGGGCTGTTCCTACATATCCCGTGGCACTGGCAGGTCGAACAACTTCTGCATTATTTGGTCTTATCCGCGATATACCGCGGATAGTTATTAGTTGCGATTACTTTCTCTTTAAATAAAGTAGAAAGGTCAGTGATGCCCATTCCTTCCAGTTTCTCTGTCGATCATCCAAGTTACTCGTCTAGAATGTGCTTCATGACTATGCTCACGTTTTCACTCAGACTAGCTGTTTTTTCTGCTGCGACACCTGTACCAAACGGGAGACACATTGGCATGGCCATACCACTCGCCAGACACTCTTCCTTTGTGAACGCGGACAGCAGTGTCAATCTCGACGCAGTCACTTATCATGCTTCTTCAGTCAGGGAGTACGTGGTGTGGACTGCATCATTACATTTTCTCAGGCTTTCTTTTCTCGTAGCAAGATCCTTCGTGGCCTGGACAACTACGAGAACAACACAGGCATGACGCACCCTTTGGCCATGAAACGGAGTAACTCCCCACTCGAGAAGCGTGGAGGCCGTCTCAGCTTGATGAGTCATAACGACGAGTTTTGGACGGCCGAGATTTCGATTGGAACACCTCCCAATATCTTCAAAGGTAGCCTTGCCTTCCACCTCTTTGGTCTTTGAATGTTGACTCTGATTCATCCCAGTCGAAATAGACACCGGTTCAGCGTAGGTACTTTCTGCCAAGCTCACGTAGTTTTTTGCGCTCAAGTCAACTCAGCGATCTCTGGGTGCTAGCATCCGGCTGTGGTCCGACTTGCGAAGGTAGTAACCTCTGGGATCCAGATAAATCCGACACTGCCAAAAACCTAGGGGATGATTTTGAGCTCAAATATGCAGACGGAACAATTGTCTCGGGTGCCAAATACACCGATAATGTAACCATTGCTGGATGCATGGTGCGTTCCTTTTGTATTACTCATAAACGTGGTCAATTCTGACGGCCAAATACTAGTAGGCGAACCCTCAGACCATTGGCGCTACAAAAAATTACATTTCTGAACAACGTAACAATCTGTTCCCAGTAGACGGCATGTTGGGAATGGGATTCCCTTCCATCTCAAAGTATCCAGCTAGTCCGGTGTTCCAAACGCTCGTCGATCAGCAGAAGGTCTTCAATCCTAGATTTTCTTTCATGGCATCTTCTTCCGGAGGCGAGGTGTACATTGGTGGAGTGAACAGTAAGTTATACAATGGTGATATTGCCTATACCCCTGTAAAAAATCCGGTGAGCACAAATCGTAGGCAGATGTCTAAGTTTACTCACATTGGCATTCAGGGATTCTGGCAGGTATACATGGACGATCTTCGGCTTGGTGACGAGAAAATCCTGCAAGATGTACCCGCCATTATCGACACCGGTGCCACATACATCATCGGAGACTGGGATCGGGTTGAAAGACTCTATGACCGCCTTGGCGGTATGCTCGTAACCAAAGGGCGCTTCGGCTACTTTTTCTGTGAGTTTCGACGATCGGGCCTTGTTACTTTATTTCATTAGCGCCCGGCAGTACCGTGTAAATCATTCCCAACACTGAGCCTTACATTTGGCGGCAAATCATTTGACATCCCTCCGGATGTTCTCAAACTTGGACTGCTTCACGAAGGATCCCCCAACTGTTTCTCCGGTATTATCGCCGATTACTCCTATATCTGTGAGATTCCTTAATTTTTCCTGAACCCGTTTCCCCAGAACTCGAAGTGTTGACCATGACCATTGTACTTTGTTCTAATCGCATGACCCAGCATTTTGGACCATCGGCAATCTTTTCCTCCAGGGCGTGTACACCGTGTTTGATTACAGCACCCAGCAAGTCGGGTTTGCGGAGCTTGTTTGAATCGTGACGATCGAGAACGTTTCCCACATACTTTGCGTTGTTAAACAGGAGCAATAAATATAGACTTGAATCAGCGAAAACCCAAGTATGATACCTGTTGGTCTTGCTTGGTCATCCGTAGTACTGTATATGCCGCTCGTCCTCTCACCTTTTTCGTTCTTCTCCTCAACGTCGTGTTCCTCTCTTCTAGGTACATTTTCCGCTTCATACGCCATGTACCAGTGTTTCTTCCGTTCTTAACAACCAACGCGCCGTTGGCACCGCCACGGCCCCTAGAGAACATGACACCAAGCCTCGACCAGGCCTGCGTGAATGAGCTGTGGAGGGCAGGTAGGAACCTGGGAAGTAAGAGCGGTACAAGACAGATTTGTCTGCCACACACAAGGACAATGCTTTGATCCGACCGGAGGACATGGTGTGTTGTGCCAGTGCGAGATGCCACAGGGTAGTAAGCGCTGTGACTGCGTCGTTGCGGTCCGATCCGGGATGTCAACTCATGCCAGTGAGCAAACGAGGACAACGAAGAAAGGAATCGAAGTACTTCACGGACTACTTGCTATACTATTCTACCCCTGTTCCGTGCTCTTCACTTGCCCTTGACTTGCTGTATTCTCTTACACAAGCAAATTCCCAGCAAGTTGGCAACAATCTGTTCAAGTACTGAATATTTCGAAGGCTAAACTCCGCAGAACTAACTCGATCCATCGCATCCATAAATTCTTTTATTCAAGATGGAAACGTCCTCTCAACCATCCTAAAGGAAGGGAAGGGGGAATAATAACTGTTACACTAATTAGAGTAGGATGCGCATGCTACGAATACACAAGTGAGAAGGGTGGGTATCTACAGTTATGATATATACGTATCGCGTGCGATGATATCTGCATAGCACAACCCCAGTCCGTCCGATCGTCATAAAACAATAGAAGCGAGAAAAAGCACAGTGGAAACAAAATGTCAGCAGTGTTCGTTACAAAAAGCACTAGACCCTCTGAAGTCGGGTTGCGTCGAGTGAGAACTAACAGGCCTAGATAAAGAAGCATCACTGTCATAGTACCAATAGCGCCATGGTCGCTCCCATCGCTACTACAGCGCACGATACCAATACCCGTGATACACTGAGCTGGA
>JBBPRP010000397.1:0-15528 GCA_038093135.1 Leccinum longicurvipes
CTGTTTCGGTCTCAGGGGCTTTGCAATCAAACCTTGTGCTGCCCATCGGGGACGTTTTGCTCAACGTCCTGGGTAGGAAAGGCACATTTGTCCTCTGGTGGTCAGTAACCGTGCTTCTGGTTTGTTGCTTTCTCAATGAGCGATACATATATCTAAGGGGGTATTCAGTATTTTTGCGGATGTTCCCAAGTCGTCGATGCTTCCAGAGTTACATTTGCCTTTTCTAGGGACAATGCACTCCCTGGCTCGCGCTGGTGGAAACAAGTCGACCCTCGTACCTACACTCCTCTGAATGCGGTCTGCTTCGTCATATTCCTCTCTGCAATATGCGCAACACTCTCCTTCTCAGCGGCCGGATTCGACTCGCTCGCATCGTGCGTCGCAGTGGAAGTATCTTCTCGCTAATTGTCTAACTTTTGTCCCGCTCAAAGTGCCTCCGTGATCGGTTTTTATATTTCCTATGTCACCCCGATTTACTTCCGTATAACTTCCGGACACAAAAAGTTCCAACCTGGGCCCTTTCATCTAGGACGATGGTCCAGATTGATTGGGGCGGCGGCTGTCATATGGGTTACTTTCGTAGTGGTGATGTTGCTGTTCCCCTGGACCCAAACACCTGGCCCACAGACGATGAGTAAGTCTTTCTGTTATATGGTGTCGTGATGTTAGCGATATCAAACACACAACAGACTATTCCGTGGTGATCGTCTTGCTCATTTTCCTGTTCTCATCCGGTTCCTGGATTTTCTCGGCGCGGCATTGGTTCACTGGACCCATACCCAACATAGACGTCGACACTGAACGTGAGGAAATGTGAAGTTATCGCCGTAGGTTCGTCAGTTGTCGATGAAGGGTCATCCCCATCGATCATCGGAATTCGTTATTATGTAGATTATGTACATCCAGTTTACTATGACAAGGATGCCCCAACGAAAGTAGGGGCTACACAAGCACCGTCCTTGGTGCGGATTCGATGGACACTTTTGGTCACAGGGTTGATCCAAGCAGCCTCTTTGGTGTCAAGAGTTGTGAGACCTTAACGTGCGGAGATACCAATGACAAAAAGTTCAAATAAGAAGATCAGCAAGATCCGTACCTGGCTGGATAGTCTCAAATATTTTTTTCTTGGGGTTCATTTGAGATATTGGTTGCGCGTCTGATAGCATTTAAAGCGAATAGATACGAGAAAGGATCGATGAGCGTACTTTCATATTCTGGTCCTTCAAAGTATACGCGTTCGCCGGGTTTAGAACCAGGGGGAGGCTGAATCAACTCAACACCTCCATCCTTCCCGTCTTTCGACGATGCCTACGAGAATAATGTCAGCTTTGGGAGACATCACTCGATAAAATACGCACGGCAAGAACCATGGCGAAGCTTTTTACGCCACGCATATTCGCTGGCTTGAGGTTACACTAAGCGGGGTCGAGTCAGCTCTCAGTCAAAATCCACCCATTTCAAAGAAGAGTATCGACGCACAATCGCAACGAGGTATCTGTCGCGCATCTCTTCTATGGGAATATAGTTGACAAGTCCGGACACCACTGTGCGAGGGCCCGTTTCCTCGCCAAGATCTATTTGCTGTGAATAAGAATTCAGACATCGAAAACCGGTCTGTGATTCGAGACTGACTTCGACGTAGAGACTGTCTGCATCAGGATGCTTCTTCACTAATAACGACTTCTCAGCGTGGGCGACGTGGCTGCGGAAATCATACCATCAACAATGTGGCCGACTCGCAAGTCTATCATGGATGGTGCAGGTTCCCCAGCATCTTCAGCGGCAGCTTTTCCACCACCGGCTCCTTCCTTGTTCTTCTTGCCCCCATCCTCGGAAGCAGCCGCATCCTTCTTTTCTTTTTTGCCCTTCTTTTCTCTAGGAGGTTCGGTAGCACCTTCCTTGGCGTCGTTCGCTGCTGCTGCTTTCGCTCCTGCTTCCGGTTGAACGATAGTCTTGGGCGTCTTCTCTTTCTTCTTTAGTGGCTCTTGCTTTCTCTCGACCTTGGGAGCTGATTCAAAGTCGAAAGGCACAGCGGAGAACGCAGGCGAAAATCCCTCTGCTGCGGCCCTCACGGACGGAAGCGTCTGAATATGGTCGAAATAACGCGTGATCGCAGGTGTCGCGTAATACTGAGTGGGCTGCAGTTGCGACTTGAACCAGAGTCAGACGGAAGGGTCGAACAGCATCATAAAACAAGTATGACATACTAGCGTCGGGTGAAGAGCGCCATACAGCGCGACGTCAGCGGCCGTGAGGTAGTTGCCGACGAGGTACGTCCGAGGGACCAAGAGGGATTCCAAGTCCTTGGATGGTGTCGCGTGCACAAAGCGTTAGTTGACATAACGCGCCGGGCCGACGAACTCACCGAGAAACTTTCGGATTTCACGACATCGCCCGCAGCAACTTTATCTATCCAGCTGATCACCTCTAGTTTGTCACTGTCCGTCTTTCCTGCATCTGCGCGTGTGTTTGCAACAAGATCTTTCAATTGGGATGGTAGCTTTGAGAGTGATACTTCGTAGGACATATTCCTGGCACTGATATGGTACGTCCAAAGTGGTCGATAACACAATCTACGAGTCAGCGTGTTCATCTTGCACGAGGTAGCTTACTCGGCGTTACCCGGATTCGTCCACGCACCGAAAACAGACACTAACTTGAACTTTAGACTCGGAGGTCATAAAATTTTCAATCAAAGCTTTTCTCATTTAAACTTTGACTCAGACACAATTCTCCCACTGATGAGTGACCTGTTCTACCCCCAAAATATGGACAAGCATAACCTTCGGATCCTGTACTTCATTGACTGTCTTCGCTATCAAGTAATCCCAGGACGCCACTTCGCTTTCATTTATGCCTCGGATAGATATCTAGATGGCAAGTTTTCTGAACCACGGACGCACACAAAGATTCCTGGGAAATATTTCCTTCATGTCCGCCACTGCCTATGGCGATACTACCTTCTGGACAGAATGCAGCATAGAAAAAAGGAACTTAAACTTCAAAAGAGTTTCATTGGATTTTTACAGAAAATGCTTGTCATGCTGGACACAGCACTGGAGCAGCTGGTCTATACTTGTTTCAAGGCAGATGAAGAGGAACTCAAGGTAGATCAGAGTTTTCCTCTCTTTGATCTCTACCTTGCAACAGAGTTTGTTGTTGGTTACCATGACCCCAATTCTGTGGATCAGTGGCCCCAGCATCCAGACAATGAGATGAAGGACCTGGAGTGCATGGACCCATTTCAATTTGGTGAGATTATCATTCAGTTGACTTGCCAATTTACTAATTTGACATAACACAGATTGGGATCTATATGACCATGCTCTGGGTGACTTGCTATCAGGAAGGGCAGCACAGTATGATATCAACAATGTGAACAAAGATATGTTGGAGCAACTGGTAACTGCTGTTGGGCAGTGGTACAATATGCCAACAAGGTACTTAACAAAGGCACAGTGCAAGGCAAAAGGTTTTTTAAAATATCTATATATCTGATATTTGATTCTAATATACACCCATAGTCTTAGATGCAAATGTGTGGATGATAAATGGTTCTCAGGCTGGTCTTGGCACTGGCATGCTGAAGGATCACAATGCACCAATTATCAAAGGGTATGAGTTAGAAGAAGAGATGTCTGAATCAGAGTGGAATGATGATGTTGCAAAGGATAAAGCAGCACAAGAAGCCACTGATAGTACATGATCAAAGGTCATATAGTAGAGTCCTCCAAAGTTATCAGTAAAAAGTTAGTTGCAACATAGTGCTATGTAGTACTTATAGTCCATGTAAGCTATATCAAACAATACAATATCTCATAGCACACTGTAGCACACCATTGTGTGCACACATACCAAGTCATGAAGTCAGTGTGGAGTGACAGCAGGTCACAGAACCTCATTTCTAACAGTATCAATGCTGCTCAAAGGCAGTAGAACATGGCTATGTATATGGCCATGCCATCATGTTACATGTATACCCTACTAGTCATACTTTCCTTGACCATCAATGGCAAAATTATTTCCCACTTTCTTCAATAGGAAATCACCATACACAACTGGCTTATAAGCCTCCGAGTCAGACACCGCGTCACCATTTGCCACAGTGAGGCGCATCGCGCCCGGTAACGGTTTGACTTGTGCCGTGAAGTTCGGCTCGAAGAAAAATGGGATCCTCGAGGAGGGTCAGTACAAGTCTGTATGCGGACAAGTTGAGATCGTACGAGACACTGGAGGGACCAATCAGCAAAGTTGTTTTCCAGGAAAGTATATCATACCGATAATTTGTTCCTCGATGCACTACCCGATGCAACGTACTCTTGTACAAACCATTCGTCCAGATCTCCCACACTACACGACCGTAGGTGAGCGATCTCTTGCTACTATGAATGGACTCACTCTCGCCAATGTTGCAGACGATGCAGCCCGGGATAGGATCTGCATTGATCCAAAATCCTTCTTCGCCTTTATGTTCGTCAGGGAGTCCATCCAAGACTTCCGGGACATGCCCGCGCTTGCGTAAGAATACTTGTAATGCTGATTTCGTAGGATCTGCATAAAGAAGACTAGAATCGATTCATCAGAGGGTACGTCTTCAATAGTCACGAAGCCGTGGTTACGTTAGGCATCCGTAGTCCCTGTGCGCGAGTCAGACAGTTTGTTCGATAAGTAATCGATTACAGTACTTGTGTGCCCCACAAGAAAATCCGTCGTGGTCATCGGGAAGGGGCGGATAGCCTACAAAGTATGGGGGTCAGCGTATGTCGCTCCATCTTGCACGGAGACTGCGTACGGACCAATGATCCGCATCATCCAGAAAGCGTCATCCACCTGAGCGCGAAGCGCCTGCCATTCCTCAATGTCCATCCCTAGCCCATACGCCATCCTGGTGGACCACTCAGTCGTACACACACCATACGACACGAGCAAGAAGGATGCTTACGCCTCCATTAAGATCATCCCGACCTTCTGCATCTTCTCGATCCATTTCTCATACTTTGCCTGGAAGCCCGGGACACTTGGCCACTGATTTTCTCCCCAAAGCAGCCGCGACTTGTCGGGCTTATCGACGGGTTTGTAAAAGTCGATACCCTCGTGATTGTCTGCCTTGCCGTTCGTGACGTTTTCCTTTAACCTCTGGTAACCTGCGATCGACGCGAAGAGTGAGCAGGTATGAACAGCTTGGGGTATGGCTCTCAAAGCGTTGGGGGGGCACACCTCGAGCAAAATCCTGATGCCTTAGCGAGATCTTGTCTTTCTCAGCCTCCGGTAGACCAAAGAACTCTCGTGCGATGCGCGTCAGCTCCTCTCCTTCCGCGGGGTCGACGCACTTGGAGATATCTAGATAGAAGAAACCGTATTCCACACAAGCAGAGTGCAGCGCCTTGGAGACTGCTTCCCGTTCCGCAGTATTGGGTGATGATTGGGTTTCCCAGTAGGGCGCGATGTTGATAATGGGTAAATGAAAACCAGGTTCGGCGCTTCCCATCTTGAATGCAGCAGCTCGCTTAGTGAATGGGTGACGATGCGGCAACTCAAATATGGCGCGTTGGAAAGTTAAACACACGGTCACGAACCCTAAGTACTGCAGAGGTTCGCCACGACAAATCAAGTGATGCGTAGTAAATACATTTTGGCTGAATGAACAACGGCGAAAGACTAAGAGTAAGACCCGTTTTCTGGACGCGAGTGCTGCGAATAGATAGTGCGTCCCGGATTTTGTACCATCCGCCCAAATGCGTTCTGAGAATCCTGCAAAAAGGCACTAGCTGGGCCTGTGAACTGACCAGGCCACGGAGGGGTGAAAGACGATGGCGTCGAACCACCGGTATTGTTCGACGTCGGTGGTGGCCGTCTCGGTGATGCTGAACCAGGCCAAGAGTCGTGGTCACGAGAATATGCGAAGCCATTGGTCATCTCGCTCTCGTCGTCATCTGCTTCGTCTCCACGGGCAGCTCTCGTACTCCTTATGACTCTCCCGCTAGAACTTCTGACGATATTCGTGGTGGGATCATCCGGCGCATTGATAGGTCCCAACTGCCTCGCATGTTCGCCTTGCATATTCGCACTCGCACTCGCACTCGCTTTTTCTTTCCCGTTCAATGAGCGATGCCTGGGTTTTAGTTTTCCGTTGATGTGACTAGTAGACGACGCTTGTCCTGGCAAACTTGTTTGAATTGCCGAACACATGGCAGGATTTGTCTCTAGATCTTTCTTTTCTTTCGTCTTTCGTCTATCAAGTGCTTCTGCGAGTGACATCGGCTCGGGAATTGTGTCTGAATGAAGAGAAAGCATCAATGCGTGGTAATGGATAGGACCAAGTGAGCAATTACCTTGGAGAAACATGAATTCTTGATATTGTCGGGTGGAGGCCGCTGAAAAGGCATCAGTGAAAGAGGTTTACACTGGTGAAGCCAGGCTAACCCATGTCTACGTAGTTGATGATATTCCGATGGGATGCAGACGCTTGGCGATGGCCAGCCTGAACCATACGTTTTACGAATTCCTCCTGAAGGATAGCATGAAACGCTGAACTCAAGACGACAAGGGGTCATTTACTGTTGCAATGGATAGGACGAAAGAAGCCTCCTTCGACATGGTGAGGTTGGTTGTGATGCCTTGGGAAGTAGAGGCGAACTCGGGTCAACAGCAACCATTTCCGGAGGGGAGAAGTAGGACGTACCATCCGCCTGGACTATGTTCTCGACTCTGGAAATGGGCAGCAACGTTGTCCCTGGGACGCGTTCCCCCATTCTTTTCCCCGATTTCTTCTGGGAGGAGGACGTGCCGGCCCCTTGGTCTGACTCTGTGTCAGATTCCAGTTCGTCCACCTCCACCTCGCCCTCGGAGTCTGTCGGTAGGTTGTATATGCTAGAGCCCTGCGCTTGGCTGTCTGGATCGTCTTGTTGACCATAGGGATACAAGGAAGTTGCATGCGTCAATACGGAGTCGTCAGCATAATATGCAGCCATATTTGTCACGATGCGGAGGTGGTCGGCGCAAGGTTCTGAGAGTGTGTGGTGAATGCGAGGGAAAGTTGGGGGCAGGGTGGAAGGACGCAGAAAACCAAACTTGCCGTGAGGAGGGTTTGATTAGGGCAGCGTTGGCGGATGTGAACAGCACCAAGTTGGTAGATACTTACTGTAATAATGAACCTTTACTACCTGGAACCTCGACTCATCACAACATTCCTCCCAACCTCAGCAATCAGCTCGACCCACCCCCCATACTCTGGGTGTCCAGGATATCAAAGGGAAACGTATAATAGTTCTTCGTTCGCATCGAGAGCACCGACGTCCTAGTACCGTCGCTCGGTCTGCCATGTGTGCGCTGACACACAAGCTTGACTGACTGCAGCAATATCACTCAAATTCCCAGAGGGCTGATTGAAGTTGCTACCCCAAAAGCTGCAAGTATTCTATATGATGTGTGTTTGCATCTGAGTAGAATGTATCGTTCCGCCGATCCAGGCAACGGTCACATGGCAGCACGTGTCCACAAGAATCCGTCATTCAAATATTCACACCTATCTATTGGACCCATGCATCGCCATGGGCGATTGAATACTAATACTACTCTGGTTTCTCGTCAGATGACGATTCATACAATTCCCGATCAATGTTGGGTATGGGCCCCTTGAACCAATGTCGGGCAGAAAAGACCCAAGAACCCCCAGAGAGTAGAAAGATGCCCATGATAATAACAACAGCATAGTCTGTCACCGATTGAGCGTTGCTGATGAAGATGAGGCTAAAGTGAACTCACTCATTGCCTGCGGACCCACAGTTTGGGAATAAGGGAATAACAACATCACAACCATGAAGGCGACCCAAGCAACTGCTATTGCCCCAATAGGTCTAGACCACCTTCCGAGGCAAAAGGGTCCAGGTTTAAATTTATCCTTGCCAGACGTGATGCGGAAGTAAATCGGGGTGACATAGGAGACATAAAGTCCGATTACTGAAGCCCTGGGGAGACTGTCAAATGGTGTGGCAGGTACAAGGAACGGTACGTACGATGCAAGCGAGTCGAACGCCGTCACTGAAAAGGAAAGGAATCCACAGATCACAGAGAGCAATATAACAAACCAGACCGCATTAACTGGGGTCTGAGTATATCGATTGACTTGTTTCCACCATCGCGAACCCGGTAGTGCGTCATCCCTGGAGAAGGCAAATATAACCCTGGACGCATCAATAGTTTGAGAGCATCCACACAAATACTAAAGAAACTTTAGTTTAAAACATGACTGGGTTTGGAATGTGACCACCTGGAGTATCGTGATAGACCACAAGAGAGCTAAGGCGCCTTTTTTACCCAGGACATTTAAGAACACATCACCGATAGGTAGCGCGAACTTTGACTGCAACACATCCGGAATCGAATAAGTGGCGAATGAAATTGAGATGTACATCAACAAGCCAAGAATTTCAGTCCCGAGGACCCCAACCAAGATGGCGATTGGAGCAGCACGAGCCGCGTTTGAGGTTTCTTCAGCAATATGAGCAGCAGAGTCATCTAATGACATAAAATACGTGTTTGGAGCGACAACTTGAAGATGAAAGCGACTTACATCCCGTGAGAGACCACATGGGTGTGGTAAATGCCAGAATAAACGCCCAAACATCTGGACTGTATGAGTTCATGCGCACTCACGGAGTGCAAAAACCCACTATCGGACCACCCAGTATTATTTTCGAATTTTGTGAAGGCGTCCTTCGGAGACACCATCCCTCTCGAACATACAAAGAGTGATACAATAGTTGAGATTGCCGTGGCCACTGCCAGAATCATTGAACAACAGCGCTAAGAATCATAATGGAAGTCACCACATACTAATGATAACGAGAACCAGTACTGTCATGCGGGCCAGAACTCTGGTGCCAGCCGAGCAAAATATGGCTTGCGTTAGATGGATAGCGAAAAGTATGCCATAACTCGCTCCAGAACCTAGAACCACCGCACCGTCAGTAGCGATCGCGATGCTAGTCGTCATAAGTTCGGTACTAAGGACAGAGTGAGCAGGATAGCTAAGGGCGACACCGAACGGTACGTACCAGGAATAATTGATGGAACAAATTAAGGTCACTTGGCCCGTGATATTAGACCATCCAGTAATCCATGAGGCAAGCGCAGATTGTTTTTCGGAAGCCATCTTGGCGGAGAAGTAGTAAAGTCCGGCACTCGTCCTTTTAGCAACATCAAAATCAGATTGCTCCGCAGAACTTTCAAGCCTCAAAGACCCACGGCATGGACGACGCGAGCTCTGCCATGGAAGCCGCTACACAGGTAATAAAGATGCATGGGATAAACCAGCCCCACACCATGGCAAAGTGGCCACCTTGCAGGCATGTTAGGAGGGGAGCACGAACGAAAAAGAAAATACAACTGACCGGATAGCAGAGGATAAGAGTATCCGGTGGTAACACCACATGAAACCGCCATTATGGCCAAAGAGAACGAAATAGTCTCGAGGAGCTAGAGGTTGGTATTTGTTGGCATCGTGATCGAACACCGAAATTGGACACATACCGAGAATTCTCGCTTGAATTCGCTCTTGTAACCTAGCTTCCGGAGTAACGAATTGTCGGCTTGGTTAACAGTGGATAGCATCTCATCAACATTGTTGTCGTCAATGGAATTGGAATGTATTTCGACATCCTTTGTGCTTGCCATCCTATAGTGGTGCAGATAGCACCTCAACGGTCTGGCACTGGCATTCTTGTTTATAGACGCAGATAAGCAGCTTTTCCCAGAGATAAGGAGGGAATAAGCTATCATCATGTGATAGCTCTGCCGCTGCCCAGCGTGGTGAGGACATGGTCGTATCAGTGACGTTGTATTTGCCAGTGACTCGGCTAATACTATGCAAGGAAATCGAATTAGACTCCGCCTGCAACTCTATACATGAATACCCTCCGACGATTTAGCACTTCAGCGCGTGTCTGTGGGTTCATATCCAACATCGGGAAGCAACCCATTCCAATACCACCCAATGTCTCTCTCACTCCTACTTCCACTTCCCTCGCCGTCAAGGGTCCTCTCGGTCAAACAACCGTCCCTCTCGAGCCGTACATGCAACTTTCTTTTCCACAACCAAACGTTTTGTCTCTCGTCGTCGAGGATGGCTCTGTCAAGCATCAACGTGCCATGTGGGGCACAACGCGATCACTCATAAACAACGCCATCGCCGGGATGACCACCGGCTTCTCCAAGCCACTGTACTTAGTCGGCGTCGGATACAGGGCTGCATTGGAGGACGACCCGCGAGGGACCGCCGCAGGCGGAAGTGGAAAGAGGCTTAACCTCAAACTTGGACATTCGCACAACATCTTCGTACCCATCCCTCCTCACATCACTGCCGAGGTCCCTTCAGCCACAAAAATTGTGCTCGGTAGCACGAACAATGTTGCACTGGGTCACTTTGCTGCCAAAATACGAAGACTGCGACCTCCCGAGCCATACAAGGGCAAGGTAGGTTCTAATTTTTGGCTGTCTGTCCCCCGCTCACATTTCCTACAAGGGCGTCTTCATCGGCAATGAGACGATACGCCTAAGGGCTATCAAGAAGAAGTAGACCGTATTTACCTATTTCGAAAATATACTTTTTCTTTTCCTTTTTCGTCGCGCTGGCAAGAATAACTCAACAATTGGTGGATCGCTGGAGGTCACCATGGACGATTGCTCACCTGTCCCAGGTTGTGTTGCGGGTTTCACATTCAGAGCCAGCCGCGGCGTATATTCCCATCGTGAAACATCCCATCAGGTTGAGGTGTTCGCGCCCTTTGCAAGTAGTATCACTTGGGGAGTGTGGAGCTGAAATTCCACATGATCCTTACTTTCGCGACCTATTTGCAGACATGGTTGATTTCCTTCTTGACATTCGGGTTCACAGTGTTGCCTGACCACATGATACATCGCGCAGTGCCTTGAAGACACGGCCGTTTTCTCTCGATATCTTCTACGATGCTACTTGGTCGGGAAATGTGCCTTACCCTGCAACTTCGATCAACAGACATGGACTATTTTATCGCTGCATCGATTCTTGGAACGATAACATTGCAGATTTGGAGCTGTTTCTTCCTCGGGCCACAAGTTTGGCGCCCAGTAGTATCTATCGTGCCTGTTTACCTTGTTGTAGCTGATAAGGGACACACGTTAGTAGTATTGGCGACAGCGAGTACTATGTTTACACGATTACACTACTCTGAATATTACTATTTTCCAACTACGTCCCTCACCGCCGAATTGGCCAGCTTTCGCAGTGATATATCATAAACAACTGAAGGAGGTATGAGAGAACAGACAGGTTGGATAACATAAAACCAGCCTTCTTCGATCTTCTTTAGATCATATTTAAGGCTATCAAAGCGTCGCCGCAAGGTGTCATTTTTCAGATTGAGCTGGTTGAATGCCAAAAAGAAGGCATTTCAGTTCCCGTAACGAAGACTTTGAGCAGCCTACCATTGAAAAGCCAGCAAAGATGTCTTTCACAAAGACTGAAATACGAAGTGGTGCTTCGTAGTCTCCAAGTGTCACTGCATTGATGGCGAGTCGTGACTAGAAAAGTGGTGAGTTGAAATAACCATGTCTCTACTTTCGGAAACGCTGAAGATCAATAAGCTGCATTTACCAGCTCATTGACAAGGCTAATGAGCCCGTGCAGATAGTCCTCCACAGATATCAAGAACCTATCTGCCCATTCTTCTTTTACTTGAAAGGTATGAGTACACTGACTTGGCAGAACGCAGCAGCAAACAGCTCACTTCCTAGCACCTCGCTAACTTGGGCAATCGAGATGAGGGAATCATTGCTCAAGTACTCCACTAGGGCAGCGGAATATATCGCTGCACGGAGAGAATTTGACCACATGTCCTTCCAGCGCCAATATTGATTATTAGGGACATTGGATGCGAGGGCAGCGGTGATAACATGGCAACTCTGCAAAACCGGTCGGACCGAATCGAGCAGCGGCGGCACTTTACTTTGACTAAGTCCAGTGACAGTGAGGTGTACGATGGACAAACCAGCGTCTCTGGGAGTGGAGTGAATTTTGTTCAAGATCCCAACCATGAGGCGGGTTTGCTTGTCGAGATCAGATGCTTGATCCTTGATTTTCTTTTATGGGATGATTCACCATAGATTCTGGTGCAACCATTTTAGTCGCCATACATACCTCTCTAATTTCGACATCTTGTTCAAGCAGTTCGTTGAGATAATCCACGTCCGTTGCATCCATGTTGTTAGTTATGACACGCCGCGTGGCACTTGTCAGCCGCAATTTCAGACTCGGCTCCGATACAACCATTTCTGGAACACTCGAAAACACTTTGAGTCACCACCCCTTGCGTTTACCGTTTGGCATTACCATAAACTTTTTCCGTTCTAATTTCTTTCATGACCACGACTAGCGATGTGGACAATGTCAAAGCCCAACTCGCCAAGCTTCGCGACGCGCCCGTTAATTCAGCGGATTGCTCAGACGCAACACTAGCTCCAATCTTCAGCTATCTTATGAAGGTCCCGTCCAACAGTTCAGACAAATGCTATCATTGGTTTTGCTCCCGTGCGGATCAGGTCACTGTCAACGCCGCCACCTTTCTTCTCCGGTTGTTCGCCTATGCCAGCCCCAATATAAACGAATGGAGGACTAGGTTGATAGGTTGCTTGGCGGGGTGTTGTGCTTGCGTCAAGGCTTTTTGCGAGGCCAAGGTCACCTCTCGATCAACGTGAGTTCTTTCGCTCCTTGCTTACGATCGGATGGAAAGATTGAGGCAAATTACTTGTGTTCTCACTTTCTGACCACGGTCAGACATGATGAAGCTTGTGTAGCTGACTGAGCAACTAGGTATTTCGGGGCGTTTTCCGATGACATCCTCCGGAGATTTTATACCAGCTTCGACGACTGGGAATTGAAGTTCGTGAAGGATGGCCTAGCTTCGGCTGGGATTGGTTCTGGCACCGCACGAAAGGATTCCTCTGACTCGCGCAGCGTCCCGCCTGCAATACTATACCACGCGGTCTCGAATTTGCACATCCTCGGGGACCCTGACGTCCTTGCGGTAGTACGTTCTCGACTCTCAGTCTCAAGTTGGCCATCAGATGCTCCACCTCCCGGACTGTTCATTCTTATGTTTGACGAATTCGCAAACGTAAGACAGTGGTCAAGGTCTTTTGTCTCTGGTTGTTCCGAGGTTCCCATGGCCTTGGACCATTTCGTCACCGGACATGAGGCAGCACTTCGAACCATATTTAACACCATCGCAAAGACTTCAAGTCCAAATGATGCCTCTATATTGCAGGTGTCTTCAATGGAGGGGGAGACTTCTTCCCACAGCTCTTTTTTCTTCACGTCAGATCCGAATGAAGTATGGGCCGGATTTTGTCAGGTTCTTCGTCAAATACCTACTGAAATACTATTGCGTTCATATGGAGGAGTTGACTGTCGGAGAGTTGTCACAAGTCACTTGCATGATGTGGGTCCCCGTAAGTGCATCAATTTTTCATGTCCCAATGCATGGTCGTCTGATTTTCTTTTTTGTCAGAGTTTGCGCACATTCTGAAGTGCTTTCTCTTTCTCCTCAAGCGCCTAAATACTGGTGTTTGGAAAGGCGAGGCACCCGAGTTCCCGCAGGTCGTGTTCGATTCCATCAAAGACAACTCATCCTATATTAAATTGGTCGAGGACGCTGTTCCCCTAGATGAAAAACCCTGGTTTCTTTCGTGGTTTGGAGAATATCTACTATCATTGAAGGATTCTGGCGTATTTGGAGATGTGCTCGCAAAAATTATAGACCTGCTTTGTGAAGAGCTTCAGCACGAAAGGTTCAAGGACGCTCGTCCCGTGGTCATGTCCGCTGCTATACGAGTCAGCTTTGAGCCCGATATCTCTAATAGTGTTTAAGACTAACACTCAGTAACAGCTCCTCTCTTCACTGGTTCGTAAAAGTCAAAATGAAGAACTGGCTCGTCACCGTCAGGCAGTGTCCAGCGTCTTGGATATTCATGTTGACACTTTCGTGTCAGTTGCTTTCGGGCACCGTTATGCAGACGATGAGAAGTGGAAGGTTGCCCGCAATGCAGCTCGTGATCTCGTGACGGCGAGCCTCGCGCGGGACGTGCGAGAGATCGCATGCGCAATTAACCAGTCATGCGTATTTCTTGCCGGTCACACCGAAACATTCTCTGTATGCACCGTGCGGTTGGACATGTGGACGAAGGCATACGTGTCCTTGCAGACGAATGATGCTGATGGTGCTGCCTCTCTCCTCGATCTAATTGCCCAATACGCGCATCTGGACGTTCTGAACACCCGGGCCTACAAACCAATCCTATCGAAGCCAAATGCACGAGTCGCCTTCGATGCCATCAATCGCTCTCTGCAAGCTACTAGACAAGGCTTCGTCGAGACCATCTCCAAGTTCGCCAACTACAATCAGCCTTCCTTCCTGCGTAATGTTCTTCGTCGCCCCGAGGTTGCTAGGAACGTCATGACTCTTATGTTATCTCCAATTGACGATATTCAAACCGCTGCCAAGACCCTGGTCGGGCAAACGTTTGATGTGGACGTCCGTCTCGATTGCTTCCGCGCACTGCTCGCTAATTTACCCGACCCCTCACTCTCCGCTGTTTTTGGATTCCTCGAGAAGTTTGTTCGACATGCCCCTCAAGTGACCGAGGCGTGCAGTTTGTCGAAGTCCCTTGTACAATGTCTCACAGACATCATCGAAGTGCTCTGTTCTGGCCCAGATGGTCTGCTGCATTCAAACGATTTCTTGCGACCCGAAGATCCGCAAGGTCCCGCTGCTCAGCTCCCTCAGCTATGGACACTCATGACGCAGGCAATTACGGTGATATTCAAACGAACTCCTCTATGGGCAGACTACTTCGAGATACCGGACATGACAGTATGGATGCGAGACGCACTTATTTTTGGTCGGGATATGCTGGCACAGTGGAGAGTCATGGAATCTGCCGCTGTCGCGTTTAAAGAGGGAGAGTCCGCTACGCTATCTCGGAAGCCATCCAAGCTATCTCGGGTGGGGAAGCGGATGATGAATGATCTTCAACCTGTTCTACCCGAGCTAGCACGGTGGCTTCGATTATCGGACGAGGAGCTACTGCATCAGTCGTTTGCTCTTATCCAAACTGTCTTGGACTGCTTCCGAACAACCGGCGTACCGCCTTCAGAAGCAGGTCTGGCGAAGTTGAACAAGCATGTGGATGATGCTCGTAAGAAGACGGAGGGGGCCCCAAGGACTCGACTCGACTCGACTCGTATAGCAAAACTCGAGGATGCTCTAGCAGCGTTCGAGAGCGACGATGACGATGTTGAAATAATTTCGGTAACGACCGCTAGTAGCCGGACTTCGGCTCCTGCGCCTGCGCGCAAGGACACCAAACCCATGCGCAAAGAGGTGCAGACGATGCTCAAGCCATCGGCTACCCAGAAACCTGCAAAGGCTCCCCTCATGGGCCAGTCCAAGGTGGAGACACCTACATTCCCTACTTTCCAGAGGGCACATGCAC
>JBBPRP010000398.1:0-15519 GCA_038093135.1 Leccinum longicurvipes
CCAACACGGTCCGGGCCAAACGGAAGGTAGCGACCTCTCCGGTGTGTCATTTTTGACACAGACCTCGTGCATACGTGGTCGCAATGTGGTGGATTCGACGGTGGTTTGCGACCAGCGTCTTGAGAACGACAGGGGCGAGATTTATAGGTATTAGAAGACAACACGACCGCATGCATCGAATCCTGCAGCGTTCACGTTCTTGAAAGAAAACATGAAGCACTTTGAGGCACTTAGATTCAACAGTAAAAAAAAAAAGCACGTGATCGTTACTTACGTAATGGTTAAACAAGATATAGTACTACTACCATGTCCGAGTCCGTCGTCCACTATTCTGCCCCCTTGAACAGACCTGGCTCTTTTTCGTATATATAGCTATAATTAAATGGGGAGCATCTCCGCAAAACCTCGAGTCCCTTGGTGCCTGATATCCACACAACCCAAAGAATCACGAGACCAACAGCTGCTTCGATACCAAAATCCGATTCGCGAGCCTCGTCAAGTTGGCGTCCGCCATGACGACCTCGGGAACGTACTCCACGTTGAACGCCTGTTCGATCGCAACGCAAATACGTTTCGCCTGGCGCTCCGACCAGAAACTAAAGTCGTCCGGATCTCGTGCGTCACCCGAGAGAGTGACGTCGTAATGCCCGTCGACATCTCCAGGTTGACCCCGCTCATCGCCGCAGGACAATGGGATTAGACGCGGATCATTGTCCAGACACAGGGGGATAATGTCTGCCAAGCATGCTCGGATGGATGTAAAGTCGAGCGTCTTTGGCTTGGTCACTTCATCGCATTAGAGGTGCTTAATGCAACAACTGTAAATTGTCAGAGCTCACCATAGATATCCAGTGGACCGTCAATCCCAAGAACGTTGTACTTGTCATCGTGATGATAACGAACCTAAGTTTACAAATGTCAACTGTGCATATAGGCGAGGTGGTCAGAAAACAAACACACCTCGTACCGCCCAACTACCCATGGAAGCGTCGAACCCTGGAAGACAACGGTCCTAATCTCCGCTTCCGGGCTCCTCGGGACTTCGAGGGCGTTGTCGAACGACGCACTGTCGTCCCATTCCTCATCGGTGTGAGCAGGAACCCAGCGTCCAAACGACGATATTTCCGTAACCAACGTTGACTTGTTCCCACCGACCTGGTCCATATTCCTATTGATCGATTATATCCAAGAGGAAATGAAAAGTCGTACCCTGTAAATTCCAATCCAATCACGCTGAGAGTGGTATTCTGGAGCTTCCCACTGGACATGAATGGGCTCGCCGAGGTGGAATCGCATATCACCGGATCTACTTGGAGAAATCGACACCTTGTACTTGGCGGTATCGTAAGAAGACAAGTTATTTGCAACGCGTCTGAGAAAAGCGGAAGTTCAGCGCTCGGAGCGGTTGCTAAGGGTTGGAGCTCACGTTATGACCAGGTGTTCGCGAGATTGCTGAAGAAGCACCTTTGTTTCTTGTACGACTCCTGATATCTTTGGCTTCGCTTCTCAAGCGTTCAGTTCAAAGGTCACCAAGCAAACGCCCGACTCACATTTTGCCAAGAATTCTTCTACAACATCGGCGCTTTCCTCGAGCACCTTGTCAAAAGTCCCTTTGACCTCCTTCACGACTCTCCTGATCCGTGGTGCATGACGCCCAGCGCGAGACTCTAACAGTCGTACATTCTTGCTCGCAACGCTCCTGATCACCTTGACGAAACCTGCTTCCTTGCGCAAGCTATCCCCATACAGCTTCCGCATGTGAGGACTATCACCGCGATCAAAGTGAGATGTCAACCGTCGACAGAGAGAAAAAGGGCGAGACGAACGTTTCCACATTGCGCAAGAACCACAGGTGTGCCAAGAATCTCACGACCGCAAGGAAACCTACAAGTTTGCTGCCGCTAATAAGCGCGAGTCCGAGGAATGATGCACCGCTCATGAGTTCCGGATTATCGAGGAAACTTTGCACACTTCCGTTAGCAAGAGACGTCTCGAAACACCGGTCTGGAAAATTTTACCGGAATATTCCAGTGTATTCCAAATGTGTAGGAAAGCCTTGTGCAAAAAAGTCTCCATAAAACCATCCTGAACATATCAAATCAGCAAACGTTTTTTTGGTGGAATGAAGTTGACTACCGAAATCACCGAGAACTTCATACGACTCCATGGCAACCCATACGTGAAGACCGATCAGCAGCTGTCAGTAATGAGTATCAAAATACAGGAGCAGAACGAGACGGACGTACCGCTCCTAACGTATGATACAAAAGATCATCACCCTCCGCCCATGTCTTTGGTAATTCATAGGTCTTCCAGGCGAGACCAACAAGGGATACTATCAAAAATGTTATATTAGTAGCGGAACAGAAGAGCAGGAGGGAACGAGAATACACACTGTAAGTCATGCATGAGCTCATGTTGAACAGTGATTTCCAATTCGTGAACGCCTCCTGCACCGCACCCTCGCCATTGTCATTGACAGGATATGGATAGTTCTTGAGGAAGTGGCGAACAAGGAACTTGGATCGACTTTGTGCTCGCAGAAGAAGACCCAATCCAAAACTGTGGAAGATGCACCAAACGGATGCGTGGGCAAAGTGCAACACGAGGGTCACCTGATGTGACATGATTGGAAGACAAGAAGCGACCAGTATGTAGAATATCAGCAACAACAACATCGCATCCGAAGAACTGATATGGGAGGAACTCGACTGAGTCAAATTCTTCATCGAGAGGACAAACCTCCTACCGCAGTAAATCGATGTTACGAAGTCCGACGACGTCACGTCTAAAGTACTTGTGATACAGATCGTGCTCCGACGCTGGCGGTTGATGCAGTCGCTCCTCGGTCGTGCTAAAAGACCCATGGCCCATGGATGGTGCAGGGCTATTGCTCAACCTTCCCGTGGGCGTCTCGATCTCGAAGTTGGTCTCAAAGTCGGTTTCGGAGGCTGTCTCTGCCACTGGAGTCGTAAGAGCTTCCGTGCTGTCCTGGTAGGAGGCCTCTGAAAGTGCACTGGTCTTCTGATCCCGGAGATGGGTCGACGGGAGGGGCTTGCGCACGGCGATCGCTTGGCGTTTACCGTACATTCGCTCAATATCTAACACGCGTCAATTTTCGTCGACACAGCAAGTGTAGCAAGGCTCACGTGGATTCTCAAAGAACACCAAGAAAGCGAATTGAGCTGCGTGGGCGAACAGACTTGCGAACAAGACGGGATAGCTGCCCACGATCAACGACAGACCATAGTAACCCGCGTATCCTAGGCATGCGTCATTGAAACATTTGGGTAGGGGAGGAACGGACCGGCTTACCGACAGAGTACATTGGGTGCGGTGCGAGCTCAAACACACCATCAAAGACCAAATTACCACGTTGGAAGAAGACGTCGCCCCAATACCAGCCGTAATCTTTCACGACGCGGTGCGCCTCCAACTTGACCCAGAGATTGAAAGCGATTAGCGCGACCCCGCCGATCCAACTATCAATGCATCATGTCACTCGTCACGGCGTAAAGGACCCGTATCAGGATGATCACCTACCGAACAACGTGAACGGTGAACGAAAGTCCTTCAGGAACTCGGAAGTAAGAAAAGGCAAACATGCAATACGCCAGGAAGTCACTGCCACGATGATAAGCCACGAGTATCAGCGTCTTCATCACCGATGACCAACGAAAACGTACTTGAGAAGAATGACGTCGACCAATTGTCTAAATAACAGCCACGCGTTATACTCCAACGGGAGCTCCTAAAAATAAAAGCAAAATAACATGTCAACACGGCTGAACACACTACCCACATCACTGATCCTAGATCCGAGTTTCGGCCAACTCACATCAAAGGAGTAATCCTTTCCCATCTTTCCCGCGAGTTGCGCCCGAATCCACTCTCTCACGGCCGGCCTACGCTTTCGATCTAACCATCCCAACCTATTGATCTCGCGCACGATCCAACGCTTCTTGCTCTGCTTTGTAAGGACCCATCCCAGCCCGGCGTTGTACGCAGTGCGCCAAAACGTGAAATAAAAGAAGAAGAATGCACGCGCGGCTGATCGCGGCAAAACACAAAACAAGACGAGCTGGAATCCAAGTAGGGATAGATTGAGCACGTCCAGGTGACCCTTTGGGTAAGCCGGGTGGAGCAAGGCCGTCAGTACGTCGTGCGTGGTAGGCACGCGGAAGACTGCATGTGTATGTGTGTATGTGTGTATATAAAGAAAAAAAGGGGGACGGATCATTCATATAGCAATGCGCCCACAGAGCGGCCACGCACCTTCCCCACTGGGTGTCTTACCCCATACGACCTCCGCATATTCTCCTGAGGGGCTCGGATGCTGTTGCTCGTCCGGATCAGGGTCGACGATATGAACTCCATCATCATCATGATCGGATGTCGGTTTCGCAAGATTTCTGTGGCGCAATCTTTGCGCACTCGACGATGCCATTGCTGTATACGTCCAAACTCGAGCTGGACAGAACCGGAACTTGACAAGTTATCGGAACGGAAAACACGGATATGGTGTTACGTAAGCCCAAAACATATCGGGTTACCAAGTTTGTCATCCTCTCACTTCGAAGTTCATCCCTACGAGGTGTCCCACATCCAATACGTCCATCTGGTCATGATGCTTTCCGATGCCTAGATGATACACCGATCTCCGTATTACAATACAAGCCTGTACTCGTATGCGAGACTCATAGAAAGAAGAAATGGGCAGATCCGTGGACATAATTACACATATCAATTATACGGAAATATGGTCGTGAGTCGCACGTCCAAGTCCACAGAGGAAAAGACGCCCCAAACACGAATCAGTTGTCGAGGGTGTCCTTGTAGCCCTTCTCGCTCTCGACTTCGCCCGGAATATCATCGAGCTGTCCGAAAATAAAGACCTTTAAGCCACGTCAAACAAATCGACCTGGCACAACAACACACCTTGTCAAAATCATCCAAGCTCTCCTCGATCTTCCTCATTGCCGTCTCCAGCTCCTCGTCCGAAATCACCAACGGAGGCGCGAAACGAATGCTGACCTCAATATCAACACCCATCGAGAGCAAACGCAGTGATACTCACATGTTGACATGGGTCGGCTTCGCAAGCACACCCCGGCTCTTCAACAACAAACAAAACTGCCATGCAGTATGTCCCTTGCAACTCGCCGACTCGTCGATCACAACGGCGTTCAACAATCCCTTGCCGCGAACCTCCTTGACCAACGGTGACTTGGCCTTAAGCGCGTTCATACGTTCGCGGAAGACATTACCCAGGCGATCGGCGTTGGCAGCCAATCTTTCCTCTTGGATCACGTTCAGGGCCGCGATGGCGACAGCACATCCCAAAGGGTTCCTGAAAGAGATGCCAGTTCAAGTTAAACACGGCTTCATTTTCGGGGTGAACGCAAACATACCCTCCGTATGTGCTGCCGTGCTGGCCAGGGCCGATACAGTCCATGACAGCGCGATCAGCAAGAACCGCAGAAACAGGATAAACTGTCGAGCCAGGACGCCTGTCAGTACACCCTACAACTGCCAACCACTATAATAACAACGGCGACGGACCTCCGCCAGACAGTGCCTTGCCCAATAAAACCATATCTGGTCGAATACCCTCGTGCTCACAACAGAGCATCTTTCCAGTTCGCGCCAGCCCCTGTTGCACCAGACACACCAATCGTCAGACAATCCGAATGTCACACTAGAGAGCAGTCAACACCGACCGTTTGGATTTCGTCGCAGATCAGCAGGACATTCCGCTCGGTGCACAGCTTGCGAACCCCTCGAAGATAGCCTTCCGGAGGAACGACAATGCTACAAGTGCTGTATGAGATTATGCGCACGAATGCCTCCGAATACACTTACCCAGCTTCGCCTTGAATGGGCTCCACCAAGAAAGCAGCGACGTTCTGCCCATAGTAGTTGAAAGCCTCCCTCAGGTCTTCGATGTGGCCATACCGAATGGTCTTCACAGTCCCGGACTGATCCTTGTACGTGGGACCCACGCCCGCGAGATACGGTCCGAACCCGTCACGACTCTCCGGTTCAGTGCTCATACTTTATCCGAAACGATCCAGATCAGAACAAGAACAAATCGCATCAGCCACACGGTTTACGAACGCATAACCAGCATCACTCGCCTGATCACGCCCAGGGTACGCCCGTGGAAGTTTCCCCCAGCGCTGAGAACGACTGCCTTGCCCGGGTCAACGCCCTTGCTTGGGGTCTCGTACGCCCACTTCCTGGCCACCTTGATCGCGGTCTCCACCGCCTCGGCGCCAGTGTTCATGGGGAGGACCCGGTCATAGCCAAACGTCTCCTTGATCTGCCTCGCAAAGCGCGGGAAGACGGAGTTGTAGAACGCGCGAGACGAGAGCGTGAGCTTCTGTGCTTGCTCTACGAGCGCAGCGATGATCTTCGGATGACAGTGACCCTGAAACGGTTTCGCCTTGTGTGAGCTCCAAGGTTACTCCGCACAAAGTCAACAACGGACCTGGTTCACCGCACTGAAACGAACCACACCGTCAGAATCCGAGGAAATCGTCATCCAAGAAAAGCGACTTACGAATACGCAGAGAGCATGTCGATGTACTCGTTGCCTTCTGGGTCCCATACTCTATAACAAAGAGGTCGATCGGCGATGATCCAGAGAGGAAACCGGTTCCATTGGCAAAAAAGGCTCACTTGGCACCTTTTGCGGAATCGAAGACGACCGGGAGCGGGTGATAACTGTGCGGGAAGGAGCGAAGAGAGGGAATAACATGATTCGTCAGTATAAAAATTCGGAAACGACCCTTTCCCCCGCAGTGTCCAAGGTCCACGACGGATGGTGACCTGATTGGCCCGCCAATGGCGAGGAACCCGACGATCCATGGGGTCCAGATCCCGGAATCAAGGCTGGACTTACTTGTGCGCACTATACTCGTACTCCATCTGAATGAGACTCGCCGACGATAACTTCTCGGTCGTCGTGCGAGTCTCCTTGCGAGCACGAGTACTGTTAGAATGGCCGCTTGAAACGGCAGAAACATTGCTCGGGAACGTTGTCGCAGGTGCCATGTTGGTAAGTAAGTATAAGCTAGTAGTAGAAACTTGTGTGGATAATGTCAATCGTCGAGTGGATGTTTGTGAGAAAGCGATCCGGACAAAGCGAGACTCGGGTCCCGGTCATCCACCAAGGTCCGTCCGTGTACATGCTTATCTCCAAACTTTCGTCATCTCCATTTCGTCATCTCCCTGATCCCTTCCAGAGACGACCAGGTCCATCAGCGTACAGTCCTTAGGGCTCCAAATACACGAATATGACAGCTGAAATAATTACGAAAAAAAATAGCATCATTGTAGATCAGGGGGCCACTCTGTCCGTCTTCTCCATCTCCCAGCACTGTCGAAACGTGGATTAGTTGGATAGTTTAGGCCATCATCGAGTGAGCGTCCGATAGGTACTAAAAGAAAACAGAAACTGGGTGTCAGCGATCGTCGAATGCAAACAAGAATTCACGCACGAATCCACCACCATACGTTCTTCCCCATCACTGCCTCCCAGTTTGCTCTGCTGCTGCCCAGCCACCACAGATTTCCTTCGACTCCAATCCTACCCCACTCCCTATCCCATTGTTTTCGTGTCCGTCGTCTTGCACTGTGATGGATCCAGTTAGATTACGACGGAGCATTACATGACCGGGAGGGTGTAGACCTGTGGGAGGCATACTGCCGGCAATGAAAAGGGACGCACCCTATATGATACCATCGATGCATTTTGGACAACGACTCCTGCTCCCGGTCCCGCATCGACCTGAAGTGGAGCGACTCGACAGTCGTTTGGTTCAGCGAGATGAGATGAATTTGCGATGCGAGCACGAGGCTGCAAAACAGCCCAAACAGGCCCGCACTGAAAGGCGCCTAGTCAGTCATGGTCTTATTCGGTATAACGGCAACCAACAGGGCTATCACGACGACTTGCTGTGGATCAAGCTCCGTGTCCGCAGAGGTCCGCGGCCTCACGTTGAAGACCAGAAGTGTCACAAATACCCACAGCCAAGATAACGTTCCCCACTGAAGGAAGTTGACAAAGAACTAGTAGAATTAGCTTTAGACGACAACGCCACAGGAGCACGGAGATGACCTACTTTTTGATTGAATGCACCAACACACTGCCCGACCCCTAAAAATAGAGTATATATATGGACCTGCAGAATTGACAAGAAATGTATACCCACAAGGACAGTGATGGTCGTACTTCAGGACACACTTAACACCGGGTTAGAGCAACGATCGCGCAGGCGATGAAAAGGACACAGCTTACTGTACCACAAGCTCTACAATGGTGGGTTCTGGAAGGCTTGATGATCTGACACCTACTGCAATACCGATACTCCGGCAAAAGTACAGGTGTCGTCGTCGGACGTCGTGTAAACATCGGCGGTTGAATCGGATGTCTCGGCTGATAATGATTCATATGGGTAGGCAACACCGTGGAGTCCGCACCATGAAGGGACCCCGGTGCCCCGTTTGCATCCGGAGCACGTGGTTCCTCAGGTCCACGGATAGACGCCTGCGAGTGCAAACTCTGCTCCTTTTTGGCAGCCGGAGAGGCCGTAACGGAAACCTGGGACGCGACCGCCTTGCCCTTCCCATAACCGAGCGAAGATTGTTGTGGATTCGATTTCCTTGCAGTATCATGTGTGACAGGATGTGAAGGGGCAGTGGGGGTGGGATACATGAGTTCGTAAGAAGTTCCGCGGACGTCTGTCGAGTTGAGCGTTGACGATATGTTGCTGTGTTCGTAGCCCGGCCTCGTCGTTGTGGGGGTATACTGTGGACCGGTAGATGACAAACGTTAGCGAAATAGATAGGCGAGCGGTATTTTTATACGAAGCGCCCACCTGACAAGCATGGCCAGGAGATGTAGTAATCACCTGAGGGGGATTGCAATGAGTAGTGCTCGATGCCATGTGCGAGGGCGTAGAAAAAGGAAGGGACGTACCACGAAATAGCACCACGACACCAACAATAACAAGACACTAAATACGACCAAAAAAGCGACTGAACATCGCCGCAGGTCTCACGTCACTGGCAGTCCATCAGATCGTGGCGAGTGAACACATACCTCCGGTCGCCTGATTGCTCAGAGCGCTGCTGCTCTTTACAATCATGTCCCTGCAGAACCTGGCAGCGTATACGTATGTCGAGTAGCCAACGATGAGGATTGTGAGGCCGACCGCAGCCTTGCGGACTATCCAAGGGTGAGGTTTCCTGGCCTCCTTGCGACGTGCACGGACCTCCTCTACAAGCCCACAGCAGGTTTCCTCGTCTTTTGTGGACATGTTCTCCTGCTGAGCTAGTCTCGAGCAGGAGAAAGTCGTTGCGCTTGAGTTCAGAGTCCGGGTCTAACGTCGCGCGGCATCCGAGTGGTCCTGAGGGGGGTTCGATTACATAATTGTGTTTGCTAGTTTCGCTGTGCCGGAGTGAAGCGGAGGAGGAGAAGAAAGAAAGAAAAGGATCATCGGTACGGAGGAGAGCATCCGGAACAGCGCACAAAGTACGCACCACAGGCCACGACCATGTCATTACACCATCTGCACCCCACGCATCATTACATACGCTTCGCCATGGAGCCTCGTTGCACCGACGTCCTCCTCATCAGAAAAGCCTTCCAGGACGCCCTCTCCGAGACAGCTGGGATCACGTTTGCGGGTACCTACATCGATGTGTTGTACGTCAACGAGTCTGGATCCGAGACGGTCGTCCGTGTCAGCGCACAGTGCGTCCGAGTCCAGCCCTTACGTACATGCGACAGCGCTGACCCGGATCCAAGAGATGCGAACAGAGTTTTGGCCGCTATCGTTGGAGCATCGCGTGCTTCTATCAGGTATTCTGTGGTGCACGAATCTTCATTTCTTCCCTCGCTCGTGTCCGACGATCTGGGCGGTGCATGATAAGCAGTGCGCCTCCGATGATGGCGAATCTTGAACGTTGCAAGACGGTTGCTAGACAGAAACGATCTCTGCATGCGATCTATATTGACATTGTATACAATACAAAAGAACTACTTTTCGATACAGCAAAGAATCCGTCGTGGGCGGACGAGGTATGGTGCACGTGTCGAGAGAACCGTAGGATGGACGGTACGTATGTAGTTCATGCACCGGCGGAATTCCTTCTTTTTGCCCATTCGACAAAGTCATCAATGATGGTTGGCCAGGCAGCTGTATTGACGTATCGTTGTCAACCGCATGTCCGTCAGACGGAAAGGCACATGGCAATTACCTTGGTCGTCATGATTATTAAAGTCCCCGTCGAATGAACGGATAAAATCTGGGAGCTGTAATTCATCTCGTCAATAAGGCGGTGGAAATGGGATTGGGTCGTGGCACGGACCATCTGCCAGGTATCTTTGCTAACGGCGACGTCACCTCTTGCTTTCATAAACTCCAACCACATCTCCGTGTGTTTCCTCGTCCATCTTTGACCGCCGTCCATGTCGACATCTTCGCCGTCATCTTCCGGCCCATATCTCAACGCTTCCTTGCCCACGCCAAAGTGCAAAAGGGATTTCCAATATTCGAGCGCCGTATCTTTGGCTGTCCAGAAACGTTCAGGGACACTAACGGGCCCTTTTGAATGATGCACATACCAAGACTACGCTGGCCCTCGGAACGTGCAAAATTGAAAGTGAAATTGTATACCGTGCGGAAGTACGAAGGATCCGAGCCAAGCTTGGTCTCTAATCGCGCAAGACTGGCCTTCATCCCGTCTATGGTGTCACACCTGTGCACACACTCGCATCAACTGTCCGAGTTCACCGGAGAAGATGTGTGAAGCGGAGACTGACCCCACGTTCTTCCAGCCGTCTATCCAACCTTTCCTGGTCCACTTCCCCAAACTGGGTGACTGGAGCTCGTATGCGAGCGATAGGAGCTTGGGCGTGTCGTCCTCTCCATCGAGTTCTTCTTCGTCCTGCTTGAAACCGAGTTCGGTAAAGAACTGGACGGTGCCCTGAGTGGAGATGATATCCCCGTCTGGATCTGCACGCAACAATTTATTCGTCCCTGGACATCTAGTCGGAGGTGATCGGAGCACCGTCACGCCTACCTTTGTATCTCTCGAAGAGTGCAGTGAGCCTGCTCGCCGAGACGCTGGAGCCCGTCCGACCTGGGCCGCTATCCTGATAAAAGGCATCGACTGCAGCTTCCAGTCGCTTGTATTTGTCCAGGTAGCGCTTGGCTTCCTTGACTCTATCGAGGACAGATCACGGAAGCGAAGAGATGGGAGCGATGGGGTGCTCACGATGAGCCAGTGATGCTGCAAAACTCAACATAGGCATCCTTGGTTGATCTCGACTGGGCAGGGTGAGGAGCCTGGCGGGGAGCTGTGAAGATGTACTGACCATGTCGACGTGCTCGCTGACCTGGGACGACGACGGGATCACTCGGCGAGCCCGGGGCGATAAGCGGACGATTCCGAGCCGCTGAGCCCCAGGTCACGTGCTAGGCCACGCCTTCCAGGTGCCATTGCCAACTTTTCCGGGGAGACGAGTTCGTAATAATGAGCTCGACCATTAGGGGCTTAGTGCGTGTCCCACTCAAGTTCCGTTGGCCGGCTTGCAAGGGTCGCCCACTCGTGGTTTAGCACAGCGCGATCATGACGGACTTCCATTTTCATTTCGCAGCGCACGACTCCTTGCGTCAGACGCGCCTCTTCTCATCTCGCAGCCGATGATCAATTTCATTGTTACCGGCCGAGGCAGCTTCGCAATCCGCTCCTTTCTCTCCCCAATCAGGCATGATTATAATCGCCATTCTCTCTCTCATCATTATCCATGCTCGTCCTCGAATTTCGCTGCATGATGGATGGGATTGCTCGTCAGATGATGATGATCGATGATGAAGTTCTACACTCCCACGCTGTGTCATATTCCATCTCGACGCAGCCATCGGTCTGGCATCGCCTTGATATGATGTTTGATCGCAATTTCAGTACGTCCCGTTTTCCTCTCTGGCGTTCCCGCTCTCTCTGCTATTTCATCATTCGACGACCCTGTCCATGTTCACGTTGGTTGGCTGTGAGGTCCCCGTCATCGCTTTTGCCTTTTGGGGATCATACCTCTTGCTAAATCGGCTCAGACGATACATGTGCAGGAAACACATGTCCTATCGACCAACCAGCTCTGGACCGAACTGCTGCGAAATGAAAAGATGCCTTGTATGATCGCCTAACGTGTTCTTCACCCGGAGCTCGGTGGCCAACATCTACCCAAGTTCTGTACCTTCCATTCTCTATCAACCCCTTTTGGAATTCATAATGATGCCATCGGGGGGCGACGTGATCATGAAATTTGACATGCATACTGTGTGTGCGAAACTCATCGATGGTATGACGTGCCAACCCGTACCTACTTCGTTTTGCGAGAGAAAAATGAAAAGCCGACAAGCTTGCGCCGCACGATTCTGGGGCGCTTCCGGTTTTGACAACTTGGGGAGATAATGGAACTGATCCACTGCTGAACATGTAACTAGATCGCGAATCATTTCGTATTCCACCTCGTCCTTTATGTCAAGACATTCCCTTCCGCGCTCCGCCAGATATCCATGGATGATTTCATCGCTCCACGACTCTCTCAAGATGATGCGCTATGGTGACATATGTTTGTTTTGACAGTCCCACGTCATTTCTCTCTCAACCCTTTTCTTATCTCCCCGTGATCCCGCGCCGCATCGCCAGTTCGGATCTAGTCAATAATTTAATTGATATGGATGCGATGATGTTCGGAACCTGAACTCCTTTGACCCCTCTCTCCCCGGTCCAGACAATACTGATGAGTCAACGAGTCCACATTCGGCCCCGTCCTAGATGGGACCGTCTCGTTATATTTGACACAATCATTGAAGGACGGCTCAGCTGAGTTTGCCATCCTTCCTTTCTTCCCCTCGCCACCCACTCCCATCCGTTTTGAGCGGGCCACGACCATATGAAATGTATTCGAAATTCCACAGACCCCGGACTCGGAAGTGAATTAAATTATGGGATATTATTCCATATCGGCTGCTCAATTCATAGGTGTATATTATTGCTTTCGAAATCGTTGTCCTGGCTGCTGCGCGCCCCCTTTCTTTCTGCTTCCGTCGTTTGAACAACAAGGCACAGTACCCCCCTCGAGAAGCGCGGCGGTAAGATGAAAACGCAGAAACGGGACGATGAGTGGGAACTCCTCGGGTGCGCTCCACATACGTGCCAAGGAACACTAGAACCGGTCCGAAGTTACCCAAAACCTCTTTTCGCCTAAAACGCGCAACAGGACAGAGCTGAGTCTGATTCCATGCCGAGACTGCAATGAACAGGGACGTTACCACCACCACGCAGCTTATCGAACGTTCCTGAACGCAATGGGAATTCTCATGACATTCCGTCATCCGGCGATTTTTTTAAAGGAATAAAAAGAAGAGAGGGACAAGGGAAAAACGAGAGATATAGTACTACGTATATCAGTGGTCGATGCCGTCACTCGTTTACGTCGTGTGCACACGCTTGTTTACTTGATGCTCTCTTGTTTCCTTTCTCCTTCTTTCATCGTGGAAGTATTAGAAGGGCTCGATTATCCCGTCGACATCGAAAAGGAAAGGGGGAATGGCGGGCCGCGGCGGCACTCCATGCGTTCAACCCAAGTTTGAGCGACCGAGACCAAGCGCACGAATCAGATGGTCTTACAACAAAAGGTGAAGCGGACCTTTTGAGAGCCAAATCTGGAGTGGGGAACTTCGGGGGAGCGGTAAACGGGAAACGGGAAACTGATCGCGAGACAGTGATGTAAAGAGTTGTAAAGCAGATTTCAAGCACGATGGCGAAACGATTTGACGATTGGTTCCAACGAGCGTCAGACCCTTCAGGAAGTTTTTACTTTTTCCGAGGATGCAGGGAATGCGGGTCCCGGACGAAGTACCTGATTCGATCATGCCATGCCATGCATGCCAGGCCTGAAATCCTGAAATCCGTTATATTCGATTATTGCATGAGATAACCTGAAACCGTTCCGCTTTGGAGTTGAGTTTTCCCTTGTTGCCCCATATGAGCCTAGACCCAGAGTCTCTCTCGCTCCACCGGTCCCGTCGCGTTCCCCCAATTCGATTTTCACCCTCGTTCACTCGGTTGCGCAGCGAACGGATTCGATTCGTGAACCCACGTTGGTTACCATGCCATGCCACAATGCCACAAAGTGCGAAGCGTCCTCACGGCGTGTAAAACCTCCCGTCACTTTCGAACAGGCACGTAAAGAAGCCAGAGGTGCCGAGTCACGTCGCTATGTTTTGTGAGAGAAACGACACACCCCGCGGAACAGGTCGTTGGGCAGAAAAGAGAAAAAACTCGCAAGGTAAAAGGGAGAAGAAAGAAAGCAACCGCCGCCCTCCGCCAATTTTGCAAGGCACCGACGGGGAAGCCGAGGTAACGGGACTTGCCGGATCTCGATCGTGATCAGACATATCTTGTCACAAGGCAAGGGAAAATTGCAAGATTTAGAAATATAATTTATTTTTCTCGTCTTTGGAACAGTATTAGGTGTCTTTTTTTCACAGCACCCGACAAGGGTAGCACGTGGAACGCTGAACTCGTTATCGTCACCTCGTCGGTCGTGAGGGGGAAAAACAATAAGTTAACGTGGTGAGTGCCTAGTGCGTTCGTGACAGTAGTTAAGTTACAACACAATACGTCAAGCGATGGGCACAAAAGAATACAACGCATGATGGATAGCAGTTATAATGGCGAGATATTGGGGTTGGTATATATAAGAGGTATCAATGCGACAACGGCAGGTGGATATACTTTGAGCAGCGATCAGAGCAGTGTGGCGTCTCCTAGCGAGCGAACTCACGGAGTTACGTTCGAACAATAACGCGTCGTGTGTGTTTGCCGGCACGTCGGCGGTCAGCATATGGTGTAGGTCGACGCCATGCTTCGTCCGTGTCATCTCGGTAGTCGTCCGGGGCCTGAAACTCCACTTTTGAGTGTGGATCGTGAGGCGGTGTACGTAAGGGAATTCCGGTCTGATGTGATGCTGGCGTGTGGAGATTGAGGGGGAGTTGAGGTGGCTGTCCATGGGGAGAACCAGGGAACATAGATGGCGATTGTGCAGGGGCCGGTATTGCGCGAGATTGGCGTGGCTGTTTGGGATGGGGATAAGGAACCGCGGGAGAGTCGACGGGTGACTGGTGCGCCGGATGTGGCGGGAGCTGTGGCCATGTCCGCGGGGCACCGCCGTGTGCAGAGACATCTCTGCTTTTTGCGCTGTGCATGGCGTCATCCGAGGACGGAGGTGGTACGTCTATTTCCACGCGCACACGGACTATTTCTTTTCCCGCCTGGGCGAAGAAGGCACGCTCCTGCCGCTGAAAGAAGCCGCTGGTGGGACCGGGCCGCATCTCGGGGAAGTTGGCGGGGGACGCGGGGGGGAAGAGGGCCATGAGTTCGTGACCGGTTGGGGGTGCAGGGTACTTGCGCGAGGCAGGGTTGGCGTCCTGTGTGAGGTTG
>JBBPRP010000399.1:0-15516 GCA_038093135.1 Leccinum longicurvipes
TGACAGTGCCAGGGAAGGAGGGGGATACGAAGAAAGCGGATCGGCGGGGGGGAGGGGGTACGAAGCGAAGGGAGGGAGGTATCATTATGTAGGAAGGATTTATATGGAGCGAGTCACGTACACGGTAATTTCAGGGTCTTGATAAGATGTATAAGGCGTCTAGTATCGAAGGACAGCACGCGCAGGCAATAGAAGCCGGTACGCGGACGAGCTTCCATACCCAGGCAAGTCGCATTTGCTATGGTCCGGTATGCACCGGTGGGTAAGTATCTTGACACAACTTCATTCGAAACGGCCACGCGTACAACACCACTTCCTAATTTGGTAAATCCGACCCAGCCACCAGATAAACTTCCGCCGCCACAGTTTGCCTTTTATGTACTGCCGCATACCGGAGATTTTGTGTTAGTCGGCTAACACGCCGCATCGCATGTCAGCTTCAAAATATTTCCTCCAGAAAACATTTCTAGTTATGCAGCTTCACCCCAGAATCGGACCAGGAAACATGTCCCCAGTGGTTGGCATGCAACAAGTACTAGGTTTTCACTGCAAGCAGAGATCGCTCTGGAGACATTGTGCTAGACATAGAACTATGCACCGCCAGGAGAGGAACGTGATATAATTAGCAAGGGAAACCAGAATCTGAGATCGTTGTCGAAAGCTCACAGAAGAGCATAAAGTATTTAATAATGGTGCTCGTTTGAGGTGCACTTTCCAAAGGACATGGGTGGTGGTCCTGCTAACTAACCTAGTTCTTTTTTCCAGTGTAAGCATCGTGGGAAAACCTTTTCAACCTTTACCCCTGATCACTCCATTCCAGGTCGCCTGCCAGTGGTCCACACCGGCAGGCACGTTGAACGCCCCGATCACGATTCTGCATGATCTTCGCAAAGCCATCAGACATGCTCTTCTTTCTTTGCTGCACTGTTACTGTTACTATTTAATCTAGGGAATACATAGCCTCCGGGTATCCGAGCGCTCACCTGTACCCATTCCCGCCGGCGCGGGTACATACCCGTGTTAACGGGAACGGATTGACCTGCGGGGCCCGCGCGGCGACGCTCCGTCCCCGCTCTCTCTCTTTTCGCCCTATCTGTGGTATCAACCAGATGGAAAACTCGTCCCATTACTAGATTATCTGTAGGAGGATTCCCATCGCAAGGCACAACATCTTGCTTGGACGTTGGAGCCAAACACGCATCAATCGGCCGCTCGAAAGGTGTACAACGAAAATTGATGATGTCAAACGAGCCCAGAGTCCTAGAATGATCGACTCTACTAGTTTGCCCGAGTTCCTTTTCTTGTGGGATATCAAGAACATTTACGCTATAAACATTTCTAACCCTTTGTATCTCGTAAAGTACACTTCTGCATCCTGCTACTTCCCGGAGAGAATGAAGAGCTAGGTATGAAAGATGATCATGGAAACGACCGAACTGCTTGGGCGGCGTGGTAAAGTACTAATATTCTCCTTGTGGAACGAATTTCTACTGGCAAACAATCGTCAGACGAGCAGAGGATCCCAACTTCGCCTCCCAAAGCGTAGGATCATTCGGTGTATTTTCATTGGTCGTACTTCTTACACTTGGTGACCCGTATGCGTTGAAATCGTGTATTCGAATAACAATTCCTACCTGAGTCACCTGAAGCCGCAAAATCGTGACATACATTAAGTCGAAGGAGGATCTGAATTGGTATCAGCAGATGGTATCTCAGGCCTTTCCGCTGCAGGTCCTGCCGTGATAATCGTGTCCGTTTGTGACAGTACTAAGCGAGGGTGTAATGAGTGATGGACTTAAAGACATCCACTCGCCGCAGGCCGTAGCTCATCTGCACTCTTGGCTTCGCTCAGGCTGAGATTGAGGGTTGTTATACTTATAGTCAACTCGGATCCTGTTGTCAAATAATAAACATGCAAACTCTTCAGGCGGGCATAACGAGACCGCGAGGATGAGGTCACAGAACCCCCGATTGCGATTCGTAAGTCATCACGTCGGTCCAGGTCACGTCTGCTCGATTGCGCTGCAAATCAGTTCACAATCACTCAAATCTCCCGTTATCTGATGATCGGCTAAAATCGCCCCTCAAACAGCGACTCAATTTACCAGGCCGTCATCTGTCGACGGTATGCCTCTGAACACGGAAACCTCATACACTGTTTGGTTCTCAGAGGAAACTGTAATGCCTAGGAACAACTGGACACTGGGAGATCGCGGGAATCCTAGTAGGCTTGGCTTTGTCAAAAAGATGATTGCGTCAATGGGAGAATGGTTGTACGTAAGTGGCCATGGGAACATGTCGACCGATCGCAAACCAATCGACCAACTTCTTCTACACAGATATGTAGCACTTCTCACGACGATAAACTTAAACACAGTACAGATTCCACATGCTTCGATCGTCGAACCGATGGAGAAAGAGTCATGAAAACAAACATGCAGGGGAGCATCTTACAACTGTTCATTGCACAAAAGCATACATATACAACACAACACGGGTGTAAAACACATAAACGCCGAACTCATCGGCAAACGGTAAACCAAATAACATCGTGAGAGTGAGACAGTGTTTGAAACAAGTGAGAGAGCATAGGTGCAAAGGGGGATAACATAGATGTTGGTACACGGTTCATCGGTTCGCGGTATCAGTCTAGCATAAAAAAGACAAGGCAATGGGTAACACATCCGTCAAGTTGCTCGAAGAAAAATCGATTCTGATTCTCTATTGTTGCTTTTTTACCTTATGGGTTATCAGTATGCCACGGCAGGAAGGCATTCCGCGTTTTGAAAACGCAAGTAATCACTAAACTGGTCGCCGTCATTGCCAGGGTAGTGGTGGAACGTAGTGTGAGTCACGTCCTCGTCCACCGTCGCGTACGTGGAATAGTGCGGCGCGCACCAGTCATAGACATTCTCCGTACCTGCGTATTGGTTGACAAAGATGGGCATCATCTGCTCGTCGTGGTGCACGACGCCGCAGTCGGCCCAGCTTTTCGGCGTGCACTGATACGCGTTGTGCGCATCTCGGGTATACGCGGGTGGCAGCCCTTTGTCAAAGTCCGCTGCATTGGCCGCCGAGCAAAATTCGTATCCTGCAAACGACTGGTCCTCGACGGGCGAAACAGGGGAAGAGGGGGTGTGGAGGGTATATGTCAACCCCGTCGAGTCGGTAGTCGAGGGCGGCAGTCCTATCGATGTCTCGAGGAGATTGTACGGCTGTAATAATTACGTGGTTGGTATATAAATATTGATAACCGATGTGTGATCAGTTTACTCACGTCGTTCCAACGGGCCGGTACGCCTTCCTTAAGAATGGACGGAAGAACCAGGGGGGACAGACATCCGATGGCGTCCGCCGATACGGCATTGGTCAGGTCTTCTGTTTGCTCAGCACCGAGCGATGGGGCATGTTGAGACTCCGAAATCTCGTACGAGACGTTGGCGAAGACGCTGTCAAGCGAGCTCTGACGGTGGTGGGAGGATACCTGCTCCGGAGTGGATTGACCGACCGGAGCAGACAACGAACGCTTGAACATGCCCGTGAGCAGGATCCGGAAACGGTCGTCGCGAGAGGCGCCTGGAGTGAGAGCGCGGGTTTGAGGCAGGGTATAACCATCGTATCTATTCGCTCGGGTGGACCCTGGGTCGTTCATTGGATCGAGGGCTTCGGCGCGAGCGCTGGAAACGATCGTTTCGTGAGTCTCGACTTCGTTTGCCAACGCCACTTCCCCATGTTCATCTCCGTCCTCCTTCCTGGTCCTTGTTCGATCCTTGCAGGCGCCGCCACCTCTACTGGCACTGTCCTCCCATCGCCTCACCGCGTTCTCCAGATCCATCCCTGTCTTCCCCTCCATTAAGAGATCCGCGATGATGGCACATCTCTCGTCGCCACTTTTCGCTTTCTTGCCTGAAGGATCTCCTTTGACCTTTCGTCCAGCCTGACTTGTTCGTTTTCTATTATTTGGAGCTTGGGGTCCGTCCTTGACTTTGATTTTGGCGAGTGCGTTCGCTCCGGGTCTAAAACGCCAGTCGGGATATCGCTTCCTGTGTTCCGCCTGTGCGACAAGAGCCTTTGCCTCCCATACCTCCCTCTCTTCGCGGGGAAGCGTCTTCCAATACTTGCCTGTAATATCCCGTCACGCATGCCATTACATATTTTAGAATGACAAGTCCCCGAGTCAGAGGCACTTACCGATGATCTTGGAGAGCGTGCTATGGTTTCCTTCCACCTTCTCCGGGACTTGTTGGCTGCGGATGAAAGACGATCTGAAGAGGATGAAGGCGTTGGGCGGGCGTGGGATGTACGAGGCGTCCCGTTTCTTGCCGTGTCCCGCGCGGTCGGCGGCGGGAGCTTGCCAAGTCGTGAAATTGGCCGCCTCGGTTGGTTCGGCGAGGTCCACGAGAGAGGCAGACGTCGGAACTGGGTTCTCCCAGACAGTTTCAAACGGGATGGTGGGATCTGCGCTCAGGGCAGTGATGGGTGTCATGTCGGTGAAGAAGGTAAACGTCATTGATGGATTCGGGTTGTCAACGAGAGGAGGCATCCCGTCTGATGGTGATGATAAGTTTCTTTTCGACGACAAGGAAAAGAGGGCGCACCGTCGTCGTCCAAGTCGCACGGAGGCAGGTCATGTTCGCGGATCGCGGGCATGGTGAGTATCGATCAAAGGATGTCAGTAGATTGTTGTTGCTGCAAAAGTGAACAGAGGTCCAGATGTCGATGGATCAGGATGGGAAAGCGATGAAGGAAGGCACGCACAAAACGGTGTTAGAGCGTCTAGAATCAAGTCAGCAGGTTGACCGAGGAGGAGGTGTGCTTTATTCTCTGTTTGGCAACTGGGGCAATGGAATAGAAGAGTCGAGCTTTCTGGGGCTGGTCAATTCCCACCCACAACTAAAACTTCCCGGGATATCTTGGGCGGCTCAGATCAACGTCAACGACCGCCTTTTAGAGGTCCCCACTCCACAACTTGACTAACCCAACTGCCGGCAATCGTAGTATTACCCTCTCGCTAGCTGCTGTTATTGGCAATAGAATATATCTCGACTGGGTAAATTGCCAGGTCGAGGTTCCAGAGGTGCGGAAATTTCCCTCGCCTCAGTCAAATCAACGTCATGCGTGTTGAATTCCACCAACTGTTGCGAATTTCGAAAATCAGACAAGACATTTTTTGAAAAAAGAAGAAAAAAAATGCGACAGCAGCGTGGCCCGGACTCCGCGTCGGCAAAACCGACGATTGCTGTAATCAGTTACTACAACAAGGCAAACGTCGGTCCTTCACGTCGCAACTTTGCTACGGAGCGGCCTCGAGGACGCCTCGTGGTTGGGCTATAGTCCTTGACCGTTGGGGTCCTCGCCTGACGTTGGGAGTTGACTTGCTCCATTCAGTGCGCCCGCCTCTAGGCCCTCCTCAGCCGGCGCAACGTTTTCAGCCACCACCGTGCTCTGCTAACCTGGGAGTGCCGCGATGATGGCGCACACTTACTCGGTTGGTTCGCGAAGTCCCGCCATCTCGGAAGAAACATACCGTACAGTAACTTGCCCTGTTCAAAGGGTCAAGCCCGTCCATACACGCTTACTCACCTGGCCCCCAACCAAGCCAATCCGGGCAGTTGGCGGCTCCGTAATCATCCGTTTCAGGATGCTATCTTTCCTCAGCGGTCGTAAGTCACGCATCCTTCACGCCATCGAATCTCGAACTGTTCACAAATTATTTTTCTTCAGGTCTGGATATCATTCGCTGGTCCCGAACCTCGCATCTTCGCAAATGACTCGGTGGCTCCAAACTCGACTGCTTCCGTTACAGTCCCGCCGCCGTCTCGCACTATTTAGAATAGACATCCCAGCAGCTCGGTCCATTACCCTCCCGCTCCCGCGGAGAATAAGTACGGCAAATATTATCCTTCTACGTTGCTTCAGCACCCGGGGTCGGATGACGATCGATGAATTCATCTTCGGACGACGAACCGTTCCCATCCCGTCAATGGTCCCGCTTGTTCTTCCCAGTCCGACCAATGCAAGGCTTCCATGAAATCTCGGCTGTTTTTGTAGCAAGGTTCGTCCGCTCGTAATAGTAGTAGAATGGTATAGTGGGTGAGTGACATCCGCCGCATGTGCTCGCATGGCACAGTGGCGCGAGGTTGCGGTGTCACCGCAGTTCACCAAGAACACGAGCGTGTCATGACCAACGGGGTCAACTTATCAGCGGGATGTTCCTCGGTGAGAACCTTACTGTCCTTTCCGTCGAGTCAAAGTCGTCCTCTCCTGTTATCTGTCGCAGACACGCACGGGAGTGCTCGATGGCATGCACATGTATGTATGAATTAAAAACGCAGTTATTTCTTCCCTCCCGCTCAGATTGCAACATATAGAACAACATATAGATACAGCTTGGGTATTTCCTTCGAATTCTCAGTCGAACGCCACTAAATGTTCCTGTTCCTTGTACGTGGACACCCACTTCTTCGCACCGCCTGACATCACGAACGCCTTCGATTCTGTGTTCTTTTGCTGGTCTAGGTGGCCCTGGTACCTAAAAACGCATAGATCAATCGAAGGTCATCGTTCATATTCTTCAACGCAAACAGAACAGAACAATAAAGAGTACCATTTAGCATACCGCGGCCCTCGACCATTCGAGCTTCCATAATAAAATATCACCTGCTTCGTCTCTTTGTATGGCTCATAAAGCTCAGGCAAGTCGTTGAAGAAAGTTTGGGCCGGCTGCTGAACGCTTCCACGAACGTGACCTCACTACATTAAATTATCGTCTTCGTTACCATTTTGAAGCAGAACCCCACGACCCCCATAATGACAAAACGCAGGGGCACCCACTGCATGGTCGTTTCTCCTTACGTCGATTACGACGAAATCCTTTTCGCCCAACTCGGGATTCCTGATGAGATACGCAACCTCTGCACACTCCAGGCTGTCCGGGGATGATACTGGGATCGGATACGCATTCCACCAACTCTTCAGAGTCGATTTTGGTACTGAATCGGGGCGGCAGTAACGTCGAGGTCGTCGCTCTTAATAGCATAGATCTGGAACGACCCTCTTCAATACAAGAGAGACCGTTGGTGAGCATAGCCGGTATTAAATTGCACACTGGTGCTCACTGGCCCACTCGTTCAGATCTCCAATATCAGCAAGTCCAGACGTGGCCGAACTGTTCGTCCCAGTCGAGTCATCTTCGTTCAGGTAAGCATTCAGGTCGCTCGGAGTTTCTGTGAATATAAAATCTACGGACATGGATGAATGGATGTAGATCAGTCATGACATTGCACCCTTGAATTACGATGCACCGACCCACCTTTTAATCCTGCATCCATCATGAGCACTTGATACTCTTCAAGAAACATCGCACCAGAAACATAACCGACATATGCCGCCATATTAGACCGCAATGAATCAGGATGAGGTTTCTTGGCTATGATCTGTCGTTCGGAAATGGGAAGCAACTCGTACCCGAATCAGCGTGTTATAAAACGTATAGTTGACCGTACGTCGTCGAGGTTGACTCTTCCTCCGGGTTTGAGAATCCTGTACACTTCCTCCAACACCTTGCGTTTGCCTTCCGGCAGCAACAAGTTGATCACACAGTTAGGGAGTACGCAATCCACTGAGCCGCTCTCGATCAGCAGGTCGCCCGCCAAAGCAGCCTTGACGAATGCTACCTGGGGTGGATCGAGGGCTTTGGCCGCCCTGTCGCAACGAGCCAGAGAGATCATATCCTATATATACGGTTCGTTTCAACAGCCAAGTCAATTTCATGATCTCAAGGTTTAGAGGCTCGGGAGAGAAACTCACGTCCGAGTTATCTATGCCGACGACTTGTACAGTGGGACCCACTTTGGCGGCGGCGAGAAAGACATCAATACCACCCCGATCCAAGATCAACAGTCGTCTCTCCCTGTGGGCATAATAACGCAAAGACGTCGGTGACGACGGCTGAAATAGAATTATCGCTCACCTCCTTTATCGATGCCCTTGCGACGAGATTTCCGCAGGACAATCCCATATGTGCACCAGCTGAGACCGACCGCAACTCCTCCGCAGTGTATCCGAACAAGGTGGCGACACGCTCCGCATCTAGCAGTAGTGATCATGAACTTCATAGTTAACGCGACTCTGACAAGCACACAGCGAACGGTCACGGATCACGTACAACCTCTATCGGCACCTTTGTGCGCTTGCTTGCTGTATGTTTCGTTCACGACGTCGGTCAGGAACGCCGGCTCGTCTACAGAGGCTTTGTTACAGCAAGGGCTAGTCATGGTGAGAGATTTGCTGTGGATGTTAAGTTACGGACTGACCGTGTCAGAAAATCCGAACGCAGATACTATCCAGGAATCGGAATTCCGGACTCGGAGATGTGGCGCCTTATCTTCGAATCCTGAAACATTAGGTCACCATGGAAAGTTTGTCTATGGCAGCATCTACATAAACTACGATATTGAGCAAGCATGTCCGCGTTTTCAGTGCAGAACAAAAATTGGAAGTTAAAAATTACTCGGACGACGGGACGAAGTGCAAAACGGCGATGCTAGTAAAGGCAGGGAGCTTGATAGCCTAACGAATATCTACAGCATTCTGTCCATCAAGATATTGAACGCTTCGTTCTCGACTCAACCACATCTATAAGCTACTGGAATGCGATGTCGCTCGGGGATCAATTCATTTTTGGGTATACAGCCCACCTCGCATTGCTGACCGACATCCACAAATCCAGGCCATTATTTTGCAAGAATTCTATGTCGGATTACAGATCGTCGATTTGGACAAGCCTGAGAGGAGCATATCAGAGCGATCGTCCCCGATGGGGCAGGTTACGCAGGCAGTCCCATAGCAGGTTTTGTGACTTATGGAGATCACCGAGACTCCGTTTGTCTGTCAGAATGCCGGTGTTGCCTCGGAGCGTGCAAAGTCAATCTGGGCTCTGAGATTGCCTTCGGCCGACGAAATCAGAGTATTGAGGTCAGCGAAGGCACCGAGAATACAAATAAGACAACTACTACTGCAGACGGGATCGTGGCTGCCAGTGTGCACAGGGCTTGAGTCTCCTTCGTTCGATCAACTTGAAATGATGGGTCAGTCACAGGAAAACCAGCAGTTTCTATGGTTTTGAAACGTACCCATTCATTCAACTGGGTTTAATGCATGTCATACCCAATTGATCGATACACCAGTTGTGTGCAAAAAATACTTCATGAATAACACACTTACCTTTGCTTTGAGGAACATTCGAGCATATGTGAAGAAACTGGCGTAATCTTTGACGCGGGATCTACTAGATTCCACCACTGATTAGACACTTACTAGGGTGTTTCCCAAGGGAGTCCGCACCTGAAGCGATATGTACCATCCCTGGTTTCCCATTCTGACTTGGTCCCGCCGTTGAAGACGCAGACAATGAACGGCTATCTGAAGCGTTTAAACAATGAGATAGCAGTAGCAGAAACTTTCAGGAAGGCGGTGACTATTCATTGAACACGCACTTTGCTTCCCAACTTTTGATTATGTATATAGCTTGTAGTAGCTGATGTTTGTTTCTGTTTCCTTTCAGATACTGTGGCTTGATTCTTCGAGAGCCATGCTAGCTTGAGAGAACAGCGTGTGGTACGACTTACATTATTCAGTTAGAAATTGGAACGATTACCCTGAAGGCTCTGGGTGTGCCAGCACAATGTATGTGAAAGTCTCGACAATCAACCAGCAGCTTGAAGTCTGTCCAATGCTATTGTCAGGTTGATCATGAAAGTGATGGCCTTCGGCCGCTCACGGAAAAGGCTCCATGAATCTACCGGATGGAGAGTCTTAGTAAACCCTGTGTCACTTTTCATGATTCGGCGTGGTGTCTCCAGACCCGGGTAGATCTTCAGGATGCAATGTGACTTCTCTGGGGATAGGATATGTCAGAACGACAATTTCCCAACTGGCGGGATCCAACCAACGAAGGAGGTGTTGAATAAGTTTCGTCGGGACTCGAAACTTCGTTCTAAATTTTTAATGAGGGTTTTTGCTCGCGGATCTACGGCCCATCGGACCGTCGCTTGTGTGGATTGAGGTTACTGACGCGTACCAGACTACCAGCACACCACCGTGACTTCCCCCCGGGCCGATGGAATACATTCGGAGATTGTGGAGTTCGATAATTAATCATCGAATGTACGAGTAGGAGAGGGTGCCATCCGAGTCCAATCTATCGTCAGACGGCCGCCAGAAGATATTCCTCTTAAGAACATCTCTAAACCTCCTGATCACATACGAGGATGCGATCGGGACAAAATGCTAAGCTCAAAGACGATGGCAAACTCAAACGACACGGCGGTGACGAGTATCCATATATCATGGGTGTGCAAACGGATTTCCCCTGACAAGTTCACTGCTGCTGGCTCCAGGGCCAGTGGTATCTGAATCCACACCTTCCCCTAATGCCCCCCACCGCACAACGTGCGACGAACAAGATTAGCGACGCTTAGGTTTAAGAAAGCACCTGTCACATGGATCACAGCGTACCGATGCCCCCACAGCACCTCTTTTGTTGTACCAATCAATGCATCCCGACGATTCGATCGAAAAAAAGGCCCCACAAGCAAGGACTTAACAACAAGGTTTGTCGTCCCAGTTTCGATAAGACCTCGTTCTCGGGGTAGAGAGAGCGGAAATGCGTCCGATATTAAAATCTACTTGCCGCATGTCTCCTCCTTCGCGACGCCCGCGTCTATGATGATCTTGAGATACCTCTTACTACAATTCCTGTCGTCATAACGACGTTGGGTGGACTCTGAAGCTTTCCCAGACTCTTCACAACGAGAACCTCCGGCGAATCTTGTACTTCGCAGTACTTGACAAGGACAGCACCCGTGTCAAACTGTACATGATGCCTTGTTATATCGTAGATTGCGAATGCTCACAACAAGTATGCCTTGACACGCATCCGAGTAACGAGCCAAGGGCGCGACGTACACACAGACGATGATGGGTGGCGACTCGGAGTTTGGACGGGAAACTCTAGGTGTAATATGCGGATGATTCCCCTGCAGATGGAGATTTGAATCGGCTCAATTGACAATGGGTATTACCGTCCATTCAATCTTTCCAAAAGTCACGTCGATTGTCATCAAAGCTGAATGAATATGCAGTTAGACCGTGGACATCATCCACCGTTATGCGCGATGAAAACGGAGTCTATTACATTTCGCGAGTTAATCCATGTGTTAACGAGAAATTGATGGACCGTGGTACATAGATCATGACGGGGAGGATGCGTTTGTTATGCATATCCGGATGTTGTGCTTAGGGATAACGTGAATGCATGGTGTTAAGATGAACACAACTGGTTCATGCCGGTGAATGGGTGGATACGAGAATAACGAAACGCACCATGGTAAAAAAAGCTATCCCAAAGCTGTCATGGCCATCTTGTCGAGTCGAGCGATACAGCCATTTTCTCCTTCAGCCAATGCGTGCAAACCATACTTGAGCTCTGGTAAGATCCTGAACTTCAGTCTGCCCATCCAAACGCGATCCCATATCACTGGAACCATTCGGGTCGACGCCATCCAGACCTGCGCATCGCCTCGGCCTTGTGGCTCGTGAGATCACCTGAGCGGACGGCATCCGCGAACATCCGTTCTGCCTCCTTGTCTCACCTTCTCGAGTTGGTTCCCCCGTAGTGAGCGTTTGGTGAACACGTTTTTTGACGAACGAAGATATTCCGGCGGCGAAGTATTGCTTCGATGCATCAATGACATTCGGAGCCAGCCCAGCCCGTCGTCGGAGTTCAAATTACAATATCCGAGTTCGTAGATCTGGTGGTGTGCGAAGCAAGAAGCTCACCTTCATGGAGAAATGGAGAAAGTGGAGACAGGCTGTGATGCATTGGTGGATGACCACTTCAACTGTTGGTAAAACGCATAAGTTCGTCCAAGTAGCGACTATCGTGCTAAGTGTCGTCGTCGTGTCCTCGCTTCCAGGAATCCTACTCGTGCCAAAATGCAGTGGGGACGAATATGATCAATGATCAATCCAAAATCGATCATTTCCGGTCTTTCATCAGAAGATCCGTCGAATCCTGCATGTACGAACCCGTTAGAACGCTCCGAGTGATTGCCACCGTAGGCTGAACGCTATTATCCCGCCTCCGGAGCTTCAAGGTTTGTTGTTGTCTTGTTGTCTAGACACTGTTTCAAACAACAGTCGTCGCATCATCGTGCTGTATTGCCAAGCAACCACGTTGGTGCTCATTATACTGGCATGATAATTGTGCAACGCCGCTGACCAGATCGCTGTAATAACCTCACCGACGAGTCGCGCAGGGCGCAACCTCAGGCCTTGGACAGATTAACTTTAATGAAGAATTTGCAAACTCTACCAGTGCAACCGCCCAACGCCTCCGCAGAGTCCGCACAAACAGCATGGTTCCCTGTTTTAATTCAGTACGCCCCCAGCTAACCTACACTTCTAGACTCGATCATTCGCGCCGGTCCTAGAATCTTGCTCCAGCAGTACTGCTTACTGATTAGATACAGTCCGAGTCATCGGATTCATCCGTCGACTTGGCAACCATCAACAGCCACAGAAGTTGTTCATTTCCAGTGATCATGGAACCAGAAGTCACTCTGTGCATGGGTGTGTGGTGGAAAGGAAGGGAGGCGTCGCAATATTAATGTAGGACCGTGACGGTCCTCAGACGGTCTCTTTCCTTCCGCATCCGACACCAGCTGGACTGTGGCGATAGGCCGTTCCAGCCTCCCGCCATATCGGGGGACCAGTGTGAAATGTGAAATAAGTATCTATATCCAACTTTCTGTCCTCGACGGCAAAGTTCCCACTTATGGCTTGGTGTCCCTTGTTTCGGATATGTTCCCTGACCACCGACGGTACTAAATCGGGTGTTAACGAACCGAAACAACGGTACGATAACATGTAACTTGTTTACAAGGTCCGGTGAGCCCCTCGCCGTTATCATCACACGTCCGAAGGGCATGGTAAATTAATCCAAAAATGATGATCGCGTTGGGACATCTGAAATGTGTACCATGTAAAACGCTCGCTCCTTGTGACACTCTAAACCTACACCGCTAGGACACGGATCTGTGATCGATTAATTGAGCCGCCGATCTGATAGTTGACTCGAAAAACGCTGCGGAAGTGTTCGCTCTGAATGGTACATACAACTTGATTGGCAAATAAATCGTATCGATACGAGAACAGGAGGGGCAATTTCCGAGGACATCGACATGTCAAGCCAAGGTTCAGGATGTATGTGATAATACGTAGTTGTTGGAGTTTACAAAGAGACATTCAACCGAAAAAAGACGACGGGTTCAATGTATCAAGAATATGATGAAGAATGAAAGGATAGTCTGCCATCCGTATGGAAGGCGAGCGGAACTGGGGGGAAATTACACCTGGTCCAAGCGCTCCACCGACTACCTTGAAAACTCAGACAGTGAAACATGTGAAACGACGAGGGGACGACCCTGCATTAATCCTGGTAGTGAGAAAAAGAGGAGGCGGCCATATCGGGGCATCGACTCATCGATCGAGTCAGCCAGAAGGAAGTACATGTGTGTGTGTGTGTGTGTGTGTTGCGGCACAATCTCGGCAAACCCAAGGAATATGCAACTGGCCCGTCCTCTGGGAGAGAGCGTTGTATTCGCCATTGGCTTACTATGCCCGATAACGTCGCTGACGTTACACGTGTAGCGTCGGGCAGCCCCGAACGGTGTACAGCGCGGATCAGGCATGATGAGGAAATGGCAGTGGGATCTCTCCCAGCCTGAGCAAAGAAGGGCCGCGTTCATCACCAACAGTAGAAGTGGATGCCATGTCCCATAACGAGAATGTCGTCCACGTTACACGTGTAACGTTGGGCGGCCCCAGTTAGTACACAGCCCGGATCGGGAAAGCCAGAGTTTGCGGTGGAATCTCGGCGAACCGGGGAAAGAAGTGATCAGTCAACTTGTCAGCGAAGCGCATGGCATTAATATTCATCACTAATACCAGACGTGAATGCCGCATCACTCATGACGAGAAGACGTCGCTGACGTTACACGTGAAACGTCTGGCGCGAGAGGCCTCCGAACACCATGCAACCTCAGATCAGGAATGAAGCAGTCTTGGCTGAGAAAACTCGCCAGGAAGCTGTGGAAATCAGGAAGCCCGAGAAGTCTCGCATTTGCACCAGTTTTCCCAGAAATGAATGCCGTGACTAATGGAAAGAGCGTCGTTGACGTTACACGTGTTGCGTTGGGCGGCCACTAACTTGAAGTAACAGCGGGTTGGCTGGCTAAGCGGAGCCGACGGTCGCTGCCGAGCCGAATTTCGAACCAACTTGAAGCTGCTTCGCGTTCTGGAACGTGTCTAGTGGGCAGAACTTCTCTCGATATTTTTTTTTCGCGAGAAAGTTAACGCAACACACATGCATCACTGACCAGGCTCTTTTTCCGAGCGACGCCGAATATTGCGATCCATTTCAGAATGCAGTTCGTAGAGTGACAGCAGAGGCGTGCGAGTGTAAGGGTTAAGCGCGGGATTAATTGAGTATGGAATTGACGAAGCGCTTGCTAAGAACATGCTGCAAGAAGAAACGGGGCCAACGGTTGGTCGGGTTGCATCTCCGAGGGTATTTTAGAATAACAGGAGAGAGGGTCGGTTGAACAAACTGTACCAGGCAGACAGCGGCCACCGTAATGGAGCGAGTGTGATGTTTGCGCGGGTTGATCCGCTTAGTCATTAGTAGTGGAGCTTGCCAATTTTGCCAACCACTCCGTACCATCCTTTCAAGATGACTTTCTAGGAATCTATGGCCAAGAGGCACGCGGGTACTTGTCAGGTGCGCATGTGAAACTTGGATTGGTTCGGCCTTCTGCGTTCTACGGGCCGAAGGTTCCCGTAAGTGCGAACAAACATACCGACCACTCGTCAACCCTGCGATTGATTCCATCAACCGATTTGAAGGCTCTGGCGCGCGGGGGGTCGTCGGCCGGATCATGCATGGGTAAGTAGGGGATGAATTCCGCCCAGCCTATCAGAGCTTCGCAGCGCTAGCGACGTGTTTAATTCTGCGACTGGAAGATGGCATCTCGCATTCTATGACGACTCTAGCCCTTGACTGGCGATATTGATGGCGAAGGAGGACCCGTCAACGAGCTCGGGTAAGTCGAGCTCCATTTTTTGCGCTCGCGATTCCACGTGCTCACCCGGATCGCTCGACTGCGGAGAAGCTTCCGTCACACTTGAAGGATCCAATACCCGCTCCTCACAGAGATGGGAACAGTTGGCGAACAGCGGTTGTGCCGGGGGTAACGTGCCACGTTCAACGGCTCCTGTCAGCCTATCAGCTTTTCTTGACTCCGTGGCGCAAAGTATCCGAATTAGATCTCCTGGACGTGGTTCTGGGCTCCCTTTCAAACTACTCGATCTCGCATTGTTCGCTCTATCGAGTTATAGTGGACTCTCGCGACGCAACGAAACGGTCGCATACCACCCTGTATTTAGGCTATCACC